>CAJQUW010014434.1:0-25127 GCA_907163375.1 Prostheceraeus crozeri
CTATTTGAAGCATGAAACTGAAGGTACTACTTTTAAGAAACGCATTTAGCGCCAGTGTAACGTTTTCGTTACAGCACTTTTCGGAATCTGCTGTCTTCTCCAGCTTGCGACATATGATACAATTTGCTTATTTATGACATATTCATGCATTATTTATCACATATTTTCAGGTAAACAATCGCCAATTCAAAATTTATCACATTTTAGTGCTTATATTTTATCACGAAATTAGACAAAAAATGGGCTTAAAATCTGCTAATAAACTGAAAGGCTCATTGTATGAACGTCCACATGTAATTTACTGTCAATGTCATTTGCGTGATCTCATTATCCATCAAATACCGAAAATAGCAATCAATACTTGCTCGGATATTCATTCATGACATGGCACGCAATTTTTTTGAACCGTAACGTTTTAGTTACACTGGCGTAATATGATATACAAATGTTAAATATAGCAACAATATAAATGAAGTAAATGGTGGTGAATGCTATCAATTTTCTTTAAAACTAATGTTTGTTGAATACTGAAAGCGAACAATTTCATTGGAATATTGCATTCTTAGTGTATTCTATGAGTCTGTAATGCTTGTTGCTATTTATAGTCTATGGCTTTCCCGTCACAAAACCAACCGAAGTCAATTGCCATAGTAATTTCCTCAACATTAGACTTGTTGGCTCATGACGGAAGCAAGTCAAAGAGAGATCAAATCTGAAGCATTTCCTCTTACAGCTTGATCATAAACATTGCAGGGTGCCAGTTCGCCTGGGCATAGAATACAAAGATGTCCTCCAACTCGAGAAATTTCAATCCAAAACTTCTTTAGCTGTAGACGATGCGTCTCTCCCTACAAGGGCACGCCAGAGGCTCGAGATGGCCCAAACTGGTTTAAAATATCTATAAAGGCTTAGCTTGATTATCTGAAGACAATACCCAAGCTGTTGCTAACTATGGATAAAGAAGTTACTGAAATATGCAATAGGCCTAATGCCGACGATCACGGTATATGAATGTTGCCACAAAACCTCCATAAGTAAATGCTTCATCAGAGTTTTGAGACGATGATGAGTTTATGTGTCTCAGAGGTAAGTCTCTCAAACGATATCTCAGAGGTTAGTGACATCGTAAGGCAGTGTGAGATCGCAACGAAAGATGATTTGAGTGATCATTTCAGTAAACAGAAAAAGCAGTCAACATAATGGCAAATATCGGTAATTTCCATCTTCGCAGATAGGACAAACATTCTCTGGATGCATTTCAAGGCAAGAATCTTTATGAGATGACAAGTATCATACGCATGCTCATGGTCTGATCGACCTCAACGGCACAAACCAGTGACTACCCGGGACAAAAGAATTGTTTAGGCCTACATAATACTAAACAATCTCAAATGCGTTCATTTCTTGATGTTATTTATTTATGTGGACATTCCGAATGACCGAGGCGTTTCCAACTCTACCATGAATTTGGAGTCGATGCAGAAAGAGAATCAATTTCTCGACATGAATTTCGAAATATGAAAACTTGTTCTCATTTCAACGATAACGACTTCACAGCAAACAGCAACGACAAGTAGCATAAAGCAGGTCTTCGATTAAATTTGCTGATTCACAGTATCGACAAATACCTCTGAAATATGATGGAGAGCTTTCCTGCTGAAGCTATGACTCATTACTTCGGCAGGAATTGCTTGGAGCAATTCATAAGCTGCATTTGAAAAAAAACATGCTTTTGTATATCTTAACATCATATGACGCCATCGTAGCGAAATCGTTACGGCTTAAATTTCTAAGATAGGGTTATTGTAATGAACTGGTCATCATATATTATTCTTAATTATAACATTCTGAAATACTTGCCACCTTTTTATAGAAAATTTTCCGATATTTACATAGGCGGCCTAAAATGGGTTAAGAAATATTGAAATTGAAAATACATGCTGTTTCCATATTGTCTCAGTAACGTATCGTGCATACAAATCACCGCAACTGGACATCCAATGAATAAATGAACCAAAAATACTGTTGTCCATGACAACCTGTCAGTCTTATGTCATGAGATCTACTATTTGTAGCATGAAACTGAAAGTACTACTTTTAAATCTGTTGTGAGTAGTGAATATATGTGATATTGCCATTATTCCTACAACAGCCACGCAGATGCATTCATTGATGAACGAACATATGCATTATAACTTCATTGGTACTTTGTCGATGGTCTACAGATAATTCTAAATGATTATGATGCTTAATTTTGAAAGAAATTGAAAAAAGCTCTCGATTTTCAAAAATTTTGTTTGCAAAAAGTGTCGACTTTTTTCATCATCATCACAACGACAAAAGAGGGTAGTTAGATAGAAGAGGAAAGATAATCATCACATGCTGAAGATTTGATAGAATTTCGATTGGCTGTCAGCAATGCGTTGAAACTAAGTCACAGAAAAGTAGAAGCAACATCAAAAGATGTGTTGAGGCTTCAAAAGTTCCTCGTCGGGGTGCAATAGGGTTGACAGAGCGCACAATTACAAATTACAGAGTTCTGAATTTTTCTAAAAAAATTCTTGTAACAACGAAACTGTTATTTATCAAGAGAATGAAAAACAATTCTCATACGTTTTTTTAAGAAATGCACTGCAAACTGTAGATAGTAAATATACAAGTGAATATCTGTACAGATCAAATGCTAAAACTACATCTAATGCTACTCTTCACTACACTTTGAGAGGAAAGTATTCTTAGATGTGGGCATTTTTTCTATTATTAGCGCATTTTAACTCTTACATCATCAATCATCAAATAGTTGGTAATCAGTTTTGTCAGATATTTTCGGATATTTTATAAGAAGTTTAGCGGTCCTTTTAACTGTTTCTTGACGGAGTGCAGTTGACATTATAGATTTGTAATGTGTTTTATACATTATCTTAAAACCTTGGTTATTTGTGATGGTTGAAAATGAGCGATTGAGTGTTTCATGTTTTTAGGCGCGCTTTTCATGTGCTTCAATTTTCGTAAACTATACTTTAGATCCTAGTTTATCAACATTAAAGCGCGTTCACATGGGTCGTAGTAAAATCCGACCAAAGCAACAAACCCCCGACCAGACCCCGACCAAGCCCTTTAACCATGGTCGGTGCACATTTCTCTTCATAAATCACTTCCTTCATCCCTAAGCAAGCCCACGACATCACCAAACCACACCCGACCACCCTCTAACACCTCCGACCAGACCGATTTCGATTACAATCCGATCAACAATCCGACCAACCCCGACCAAGCCCTTTAACCATGGTCGGTGCACATTTCTCTTCATAAATCACTTCCTTCATCTCTAAAGAAGCCCACGACATCACCAAACCACACCCGACCACCCTCTAACACCTCCGACCAGACCGATTTCGATTACAATCCGATCAACAATCCGACTTACCCCGACCAAGCCCTTTAACCATGGTCGGTGCACATTTCTCTTCATAAATCACTTCCTTCATCTCTAAAGAAGCCACGACATCACCAAACCACACCCGACCACCCTCTAACACCTCCGACCAGACCGATTTCGATTACAATCCGATCAACAATCCGACCAACCCCGACCAAGCCCTTTAACCATGGTCGGTGCACATTTCTCTTCATAAATCACTTCCTTCATCTCTAAAGAAGCCCACGACATCACCAAACCACACCCGACCACCCTCTAACACCTCCGACCTGACCGATTTCGATTACAATCCGATCAACAATCCGACCAACCCCGACCAAGCCCTTTAACCATGGTCGGTGCACATTTCTCTTCATAAATCACTTCCTTCATCTCTAAAGAAGCCCACGACATCACCAAACCACACCCGACCACCCTCTAACACCTCCGACCTGACCGATTTCGATTACAATCCGATCAACAATCCGACTTACCCC
Organism: Prostheceraeus crozeri; assembly: GCA_907163375.1. Classification (NCBI taxonomy): domain Eukaryota; kingdom Metazoa; phylum Platyhelminthes; order Polycladida; family Euryleptidae; genus Prostheceraeus; species Prostheceraeus crozeri. The sequence goes on from CAJQUW010014434.1 coordinate 3,916, forward strand.
GACTAAGCTCTTTAACCATGGTCGGTGCACATTTCTCTTCATAAATCACTTCCTTCATCTCTAAAGAAGCCCACGACATCACCAAACCACACCCGACCACCCTCTAACACCTCCGACCAGACCGATTTCGATTACAATCCGATCAACAATCCGACTTACCCCGACCAAGCCCTTTAACCATGGTCGGTGCACATTTCTCTTCATAAATCACTTCCTTCATCTCTAAAGAAGCCCACGACATCACCAAACCACACCCGACCACCCTCTAACTCCTCCGACCAGACCGATTTCGATTACAATCCGATCAACAATCCGACCAACCCCGACCAAGCCCTTTAACCATGGTCGGTGCACATTTCTCTTCATAAATCACTTCCTTCATCTCTAAAGAAGCCCACGACATCACCAAACCACACCCGACCACCCTCTAACTCCTCCGACCAGACCGATTTCGATTACAATCCGATCAACAATCCGACTTACCCCGACCAAGCCCTTTAACCTTGGTCGGTGCACATTTCTCTTCATAAATCACTTCCTTCATCTCTAAAGAAGCCCACGACATCACCAAACCACACCCGACCACCCTCTAACACCTCCGACCAGACCGATTTCGATTACAATCCGATCAACAATCCGACTTACCCCGACCAAGCCCTTTAACCATGGTCGGTGCACATTTCTCTTCATAAATCACTTCCTTCATCCCTAAGCAAGCCCACGACATCACCAAACCACACCCGACCACCCTCTAACACCTCCGACCAGACCGATTTCGATTACAATCCGATCAACAATCCGACCAACCCCGACTAAGCTCTTTAACCATGGTCGGTGCACATTTCTCTTCATAAATCACTTCCTTCATCTCTAAAGAAGCCCACGACATCACCAAACCACACCCGACCACCCTCTAACACCTCCGACCAGACCGATTTCGATTACAATCCGATCAACAATCCGACCAACCCCGACCAAGCCCTTTAACCATGGTCGGTGCACATTTCTCTTCATAAATCACTTCCTTCATCTCTAAAGAAGCCCACGACATCACCAAACCACACCCGACCACCCTCTAACACCTCCGACCAGACCGATTTCGATTACAATCCGATCAACAATCCGACCAACCCCGACCAAGCCCTTTAACCATGGTCGGTGCACATTTCTCTTCATAAATCACTTCCTTCATCTCTAAAGAAGTCCACGACATCACCAAACCACACCCGACAACCCTCTAACACCTCCGACCAGACCGATTTCGATTACAGTCCGATCAACCATGGTACCAGACAACCACTACGTCAACGTCTGTCAACTGTAGTCGTTCCCAAATCTCTTTTCGAAATGAACCTGTGCCTCCACGACATCGGAAAGAAGAGCAACGATAAAGTGCAGCAGATGCCGACTGACGAGGGTACTTCTTAGAACCGACGTTAATCCATTGAAGTCCATCAATCCGTGCATCTGTAATGGAAATCCAGCATTCTTCAGCGATCTGAGGAGGTGGCTCATTGACAACATGGGTTTAAACTGGGAAATAATAAATGATTTATGAAAAAACCAGGGTTTGGTCGGATTGTTGATCGGACTGTAATCGAAATCGGTCTGGTCGGAGGTGTTAGAGGGTGGTCGGGTGTGGTTTGGTGATGTCGTGGGCTTCTTTAGGGATGAAGGAAGTGATTTATGAAGAGAAATGTGCACCGACCATGGTTAAAGGGGTTGGTCGGATTGTTGATCGGACTGTAATCGAAATCGGTCTGGTCGGAGGTGTTAGAGGGTTGTCGGGTGTGGTTTGGTGATGTCGTGGGCTTGCTTAGGGATGAAGGAAGTGATTTATGAAGAGAAATGTGCACCGACCATGGTTAAAGGGCTTGGTCGGGGTTGGTCGGGTTGTTGATCGGATTGTAATCGAAATCGGTCTGGTCGGAGGTGTTAGAGGGTGGTCGGGTGTGGTTTGGTGTTGTCGTGGGCTTCTTTAGAGATGAAGGAAGTGATTTATGAAGAGAAATGTGCACCGACCATGGTTAAAGGGCTTGGTCGGGGTTGGTCGGATTGTTGATCGGATTGTAATCGAAATCGGTCTGGTCGGAGGAGTTATAGGGTGGTCGGGTGTGGTTTGGTGTTGTCGTGGGCTTCTTTAGGGATGAAGGAAGTGATTTTTGAAGAGAAATGTGCACCGACCATGGTTAAAGGGGTTGGTCGGATTGTTGATCGGATTGTAATCGAAATCGGTCTGGTTGGAGGAGTTAGAGGGTGGTCGGGTGTGGTTTGTTGATGTCGTGGGCTTGCTTAGGGATAAGGGAAGTGATATATGAAGAGAAATGTGCACCGACCATGGTTAAAGGGCTTGGTCGGGGTTGGTCGGGTTGTTGATCGGACTGTAATCGATGTCGTAGGCTCCGTCGAGTTCGATGATGCGTTTATTCGCTCGAGGAAATTGATCATCAGATGTCAGTGTATTACTTGTCTGTGGCATGGATCATTTATGTGATAACTCAATGAAATCTGTAGCCTTCCGATTGATCTATGCGCAGAGATAGATCTGCATGGATGTGATAATCTGTGTGGATTTCGATGAACTGATTTTGTCTCACTCTTGAAAACCTAAATGCAATTCTCGCAAAGTTATTTGCATTTGTCGCATTATATTATTGCACAGCCAGCGATTCGGATGTCCACGGTATTCATCTTCATGGTAAAAAAGTGAAATTATATTACAGGCTAGCTTGATTCTAAATTCAAATCCTAGTGCAATAATTATACGAAAATCTATGAATGAGCTCGATAGTTAGATGCAATACATAAATAATATACTAAGATAATAACTAAGATCAATAATATACTAAGAATTGCTAAATAAAAAAGCAAGTAGATTGACTTCCTACATCACTGCTAGGCGCCGTGTAAGTCATTTGTCTTGCTTATTGAGGAGGGTTCATTTTTCTCTATCAGCATTGCCTCGGATATCTGCAGATCTTCCTTTCTTTCATCTTTTGCAGGACGATAATGTTCTGTCTGATGATGCTGCAGTCTTTCAATATTTTATGTTCTCGTTTGAGGTGTTTAATTATATATCCGTTCTTAATATGTTATCTACATCTGTGTCAGATCATTGGTTGTGTATCGAAAGTATTTGAATCCATTGCAACTGTCCATTGGGCATGAGAATTGGTGCACAACATGACGCGGTACATAGATTTGATTAACTTTTGAGGTCTTAAAGGAGTTCTTGAGCTTCTTTATTTGGTAAAAGCATCTCACTCAAACATCTGCTGTTGAATCAAGTGGAATGACGTTGTTCTTCCTGATTGCTCTTTTCTGATCATTTCAGCATCGGCTCCCCATTGACTTATTAAATAGAATTGAAATGTCGTTGATTTGGTCTCATTAGTTATTTCATTTTCCGATGATTTATTCTCATACAGGGGTTTATCATTGTGTCAATAAGACGATGTTAATAATCATTGTGTCAATAAGAGAAGTTAGCCTGTCGGTTCTCATATCAATGCGTTTTGCTTTATTTCTGTCATAAATGAGTTACTGATTTCAGTCTGACAGCATTTTTGTCAACAAACGTCACGGTATTTTTGTTTTTAGAGCGATCTTTACTTGTAAGACTGTATCTTGTGTCTTTATTTATTTTCCCCTAGTCGCTGAGTAGACCACAGAAAAACAACATATTTCATAAAGTTCATTCAGTGACTTAGTGATAGAAAGTAATAAGTGCTTCTTTCTTCTACGTGGACTCAACTCTGATCTTTTGCGGATCGGTGGACTTCCAACCACTCAAATACATTTGGAGGAAAATCCACACAAAACATTGGCGGGCCGATAATGTAAATATAAGGTGACAGTCGCATGTAGAGACAATGAGACGGCTACGCTCACGGGTACAAATTTCATTAAAGCACTGAAGTAACGTTCACATTCAGTCATGGAAGCTGGAAATTTTTTTATCAGTTCACAAAAAATTTCTCACGCTACTGATGGCAAAACAGATTTGACATCTAGGAAGCCTAACAACGAAGTTATACTGTCTTTCTTGAAAAATTTTGGTACACTGATCACTTCACTGTCACCGTAAGTCACCTATTTCTCTCAACTCTTTCGCCATCTTCTATTGTCTAAAAAGGAAAGTCATCAAGCAAACGGGAATTAAATCGGGAATTCGGGTTATCGATAATCGCATGAATAAACTGCAATTGGAAGGATGAATTCGATGTCCCTTTCAAGTAACCGCTTTGATCATTTTCAATCAACCTACGCATTTTGATAGTTGATGGTGAAATGCAATTGAATGTCTCACTGGCAGGGACAACTTCGGATGCCCGCGGGTTGGATAAATTTTGATCAGTGGTATAGAGATCTCAAACATCACTCACAGTGACAAATCCCACCCATCCCCCCTACCTTCGCACTAGGGATCGTCCGCGCTTGATTTTGTAGCGGTACCAGTGCCCGTGCCCGAGCAGTTGATTGAACTTCTAACCGGACCGTGCCCGTGACCGGATACCCGCGTGAACACTAGGCAAGACCCGGACCCATGCTTTGACCGAGCTTGTTTTAAATCTAGACCCGATCCGCTTCCACTTCCTGTTAACCATAAAAGCAAATACTTCATGACCATAAACCCGGTGTTTGGCTGTTCGTTATCAGTTTTTGACTAATGGTGAAATTAGTCCCTATATTCTAGTCTCTAATACAAATTTCCTAAATTTAAACTGACCTAGTAGAACTCCTTCACTCAATCAATTTGCGTCAGGGCCTCCCCTGATTAATTTTGCATAACTATCTAATCATGGCCATGATGCTGTTATACTTCTACTTAACTTATCTTACATCGCTGAATGAACACTACATTGATATTTAGACCTATATCAATGTATTTTTGATCAACTGTTGCATGTACGAGGGGCGTTCCAAAAGTATCCGGACTGAGTCCATAACTTTGAGAGTAATGATCTGATCCCTCTGAAGTTTAGGTATGTTGAACCCATTATCATCATTAATAAGCACAAAAAATTTCATCCCGATATCTTAATTGGTTACAAAGCTGCAAATATTTTAGTTATGTCACTACTTGAAATTTAGTGACGACCAAATTGATTATTAAGAATCGTAAGATCACATCATTTATTGTTTCTTGTCTTTCTTATGAATTCTTCACGACTTTGATGTCTTCTATTGCTTTAGAATGTTGACTGATTTAGTCAGATGCAAAGTTTGTTATTGAATTGCACTCGTCTCATGGATTTCACTGAGCTGCGTTCGATGTTCATGATTCACGAATTGTCACATTAAAGTTAATGACTTAATGATTTTTCAATCAATCGTCGATACAGTCATGCGATGGAAGATACGAGTATTCAGAAACCGGAGAGCCAGCGCGCAATCATCGCCTTTTTGACATTCGAGGGGTCTACACCAACAGAAATTCATTCGAGGCTAGTCAATCAACTTGGCTCATCTGCTTTGTCACGAACTCAGGTTTTTGCATGGGCAAAACAATTTCGTGAAGGTCGCCAGAACATCAGCGATGAAAGTCGATCGGGTCGCCCAGCGGATGCCACTAGCCAACATGCAATCGCGAATGTCGAGAAAGTGATAATGGACGACCGACGGTCTACAGCTTCTCAAATCACCATCAAGCTCGGCTTATCTCGTGGAACTGTACACCGCATCTTGAAACATCGAGACGACGAGTGACCTTCAGACCGAGGGAGCTGATGGATACTGGGCACGCTTCATGACAACTGATGAAACTTGGCTGCCATACTTCTCTCCCGAAACCAAAGAAGCATCGAAGCAGTGGTTGACGAAGGGTTCCACGCCCCCCGTGAAAGCAAAGTCTTCTCCAATGGCAAAGAAGATCATGTTGACTGCTTTCTGGGATGAAGAAGGCATCATCCACTTGGACTTTCTTCCCGACTCCACTACAATCAATGCGGATTACTACTGTGGAGTATTGCAAGAAGTCCATCACCATCTTCGACATCGCCGTCCAGGGAAGAAATCGAAAGTGATCCTGCTCCATCAAGACAACGCCAGACCCCACACCGCTCGGAAAACGATGGAGAGGATAGATGATCTGTGTTGGGACATCGCACCGCATCCGCCATACAGCCCAGACCTGGCACCATCGGATTATGCCTTATTTCCTCACATGAAAAGCATTCTTCGTGGAATGCATTTCGACACAAGCGAGGAGCTGGAACAGAAGACGAGATTAGTGTTGGCGTCCATCTCACCTGAATGGTTCAAGTCTGCCATTCGCAAACTTGAAGATCGTTGGAAGAAGTGCATCATGTTGCAAGGTGACTACATTGAGAAGGTTGCTCTGCCACAAGAAGACTGTTAGTTTGTAACGTGTATCCCTTTTTCTTTTTTGATAAAAAATGTTTGAATATCCATTTTTCTTTTTTTGACAAAATATTGTTTTTGGTCGTCACTAAATTTTAAGTAGTGACATTACTAAAATATTTGCAGCTTTGTAACTAATAAAGATATCGGGATGAAATTTTTTGTGCTTATTAATGATGATAATGGGTTGAACATATCAAAACTTCAGATGCATAAGATAATTACTCTTAAAGTTACGGGCTCAATCCGGATACTTTTGGAACGCCCCTCGTATGTATCACTTAAATTACTAATGAACAGAGGAACAGGTCAGCATTGGTGTAACAGATAAATTACTACTATCTACTATGTACTGACTAATAAATGTAGTTAAGCCATACGTTCGTCAGGCCCGGCAACCAAACACGGCTAAATTGCCTTTGAATGCCGTGCTCAGTAGCGTAGCTAGGGGGAGGGCTGCTAGGGCTATAGCCCCCCCTTAGAGATGAGATCAATTTTAAATTTCCTCTCAAATTTCATCTCAAACCTGAGATTGCAATATTACGCCACATCATCGTTTCGTTCGGTCATCTGGTGACGCAATGTACAAGTAACAAGACCCCTTTGTTTATCGACAAAGCCGTAAAACGCTTTTGTCAGACCGTGAACAGACGTTTGCCATTATTATAGAATATACCAACGACTTGTAAGTATGTCTTTTTACTTACTTACACATGTACTTAACGTGACCAAACACAACTTAGTGATCGAATCGAATAATTATTTGCGATCAACATAAATTTTGAAATAAACTTATTTATATATGTTTGTCTACATACATTCAGGTGTTTTTGAATTGTATTTATAATAAGCGTATTTAATAGAATACATGCCTTATCAAATATCCAAAATTAGCCCCCCCTTCCAAATTCCTGGCTACGGCCCTGGCCGTGCTCGTGACCATGCCCGTGTCAGGACAAAAAGTCGGGCAACCCGGTTACCCGGTCAATCGTTACTTTGCACCCTGGTTGTTGATGGACAGCACAACCACAGTCAGAGTCTAATGTCGCGAGGAACTTCTACGAACAAAACGTAACGAAAACATCACAACTGTCTGATCTTTGGGAAAAAAATTCTTCATCAGGCCTAATCAAACATGTATCACAATAGTTTTCTATTTTATAAATAAGCAATCACGGAAGATGCTTAGTGTCCGTATTTCCTTCTTTGACGTACCTAATCGATGAAGGAAAACTCCTTCTCCAATTCTGATCACAAAGCGGTCACCACTTTTTGGATTGCTTATCTTTGAGGTAAGAAAAGTATTCTCCTCATTATCTTCAAATATTTTCTGAATTGCTGCGAACTGACTGGCCATTTCCTAGCGCGGTCGTAAATTTCATGGAATTTCGTGGCTGGAGACAACTTAAAAACGACAGTGTGTCATTGGTTTTTGATTTACCGTAGTTAAACCATTTTCCTAATATTTTACATACTCACATCATCACATCTGCATTTCATCTTGTCATGCTTCCCAAAATGTCATTCCAGGGGACATTCCACCGACAGAAGTCAATGAGCTGACCACTGTCATTACTGCGACATCAGTTTATTCCGCAGTCTTCAATATAAGCGAAAAGTCGGATTTCTAGGATATGTATCGGATGCAATGAAAAATACACAATTTCGCAATGCTAAATAGCTCCAATACACCAAAGCAGACGTTTCAGGTGCAATCATTCTCTATAGGCGCAAAATTCATTGTTCGGGATCTACATCAACACACTTAATTTCTGTTGGAAGTCTATGTGAGCATTTTTAATGGTCAGTGCAATAGTAATAATGTGCAAAATCTTTGGCAAATATTCACTGTACATCCTATATCTCATCTTCAGCCTCACAGTCGCCATAACAACTGATTACAAGCATTCTAAATAATATGATCCACGACACATTTCCATTTATTCTGCATGGAATTTCTTTTTAATCCATTTTAGTGTTTGATGCTGAATGTCTATTCCATGGTCTATTCTTTTATCAGTCAAGTTTCCGACACATTTTTTGCTAGAAAGTTATGCAGTCATATGTTCTACTTTGCGAGCTGTTTTTTTGTCCTTGTGATCAAGTAATAATAATACCAGTGGTCGTGATCATGAGGTACATCATAGAGCAATAGGGACATTTATGAAGTGAATGAGATACAATGCCTTCTACCTTTTTGTTATAATGCGTTTCTAAAATTATAGTAATATACATGAGAGACATTTAAAATTTACTTTCGTTTCTCTGGTCGGGAGTTTGGTCGTTGTGGTCGGATTTTACCACGTTCCCGTTCACATTAGACCGATAACGATAACTATGATGATAAATTGAAATAAAATCGCTCTGCATGTGCAACATAGCTGCTGTTCACATTAGCTCGATTTTCTCCACGATGAAATTTACAATGTAAACAGCGCAGATGAACGATGAATGAAATATCGTCACGATTTTATCGTTATCTGATAATTTAATGCCTCCCGCTTTCACGAGGTCGAAATGATATTTCAATGCGCCTTGCTCCTGGTACCACCATGAAAAATGGCTTGCCGGCTGGGAATCGGACCCAGTCATAGAAATCGACAATAATAAAACCTCTAGAACGGAGGTTAAGCTTCATGCAATACACAATAGTGGCACATAAATCGCACGAATTTTCACGTAGATACACTTGTCAACGGCTGTATCATTGGGTCAGAATCAGTCACATGTGTAAATCAAAGCTTTTCATTGGTCATTCATGCCCCAACTTAGTTCCCCCGGCGGTGCCACGACCTTGAGTCAATTTCCATTCTAGTCAACTTCAGTTAAACAATCTATTTCTATGGACCCAGTCTTCGAACTGCTAACGTGCCATGAAGATCACCAAGACCAGCAAAGCACACCCTCCACGATCGTGTCAAGAGCAAGGTGAATTGAAATATCATTTCAACCTCGTGAAAGCAGGAGGCATTGAATGATTAGATCGATTATCCGAGGTCGCCTGGAAGCGGTTGCTATTGTTTTATCGTTATCGTTATCGTGCTAGTGTGAACCCGCCTTCACTCTCCCCTATGATGCTTTATTTACATAGGAGTACAAATCACATGCAGTGTGAATCAATAATCTTACTGTACCACGAATTGCTATACAGAGGCAGATACGAAAGTTCAAGAAATTGGATTGCTGCCGACAGGAATCAGTAGTATGATATAGACAGACGGAACAATAAACTTACTTCGACATCCGTCGACATTAGAGGCACTCAATACATACGTACATGTATGTCGGTTCATGTAGCAGGCTTTTCAATTGAAACGAATCAGCTCAAATTGTTGAAATACGAGAAGCAACTAAAACAATAGAACATAACGATCTGTTTTTTTATTTTAACGATTCAGATTTAACTCTACATTTTGTAGACATGTTGCCGCAGTCCCAATGTGTGTTGGATAACTGAGATGTCAAATATCATGATGAAATTCTAAGGTTGGTGAATTGATATTGAACTCAATGGGTTTTATGGTTGTTGCTAACCAATTTGGCACAATTGCTTACACAAACATAGCCAATATAACTATTACCGAGCGGTTCCATAAGAACTTTTCTGGATGGAATCACATATCAGATTATTCTCCTAGGTGTCATTGGAAGTCCATGCTATCCGTTGCTATTGGAAGAAGAAGAATCACACTTTCGATATTAATCATTTCTATGGACCGCCAATGCTTAGCTCGAATTATTGATATTACGTGTATCTTTCATTCAATGACCTTCCTATTGGAGCACTGTGTTGCCTTCGTCTTTTGCCACGCATATCGGATACTTCTTGTAATGTTGACTTAAAATTTCGATTTCCTTTTGATGAACAATGGCAACAGAACATACACGTACTTGCATTTTTGAACAGAATCATGAGTATCATAATATTTTGCTTTCTCTAGATGATCAAAATCAATCATTATTCTTACATTTCATTCTGTGATACAGCATTCGGACTGATAGCTCTTCACACATCTGCTGAATGGAAAAAATGTGATTTCTATTTGTCTTAAATTTCATCTATTTCAAATTACACCTCTCCAAAGAAGCAATGACATGAGGCACACATTCATAAATTCTTTATAATCAATTTGACGCATCAAAATCATTGGAATCTGAAACAATTCCTTATTCATGCATCAATTATTCATAGAAACGAATTCGTCACATTCCTGGTGTTGACAGGCATTCTCATCTGATGAGTATCACGAATTTCTTTCATTCTTTATTATTTGAAATCGAAGTCTGTCATTAGAAATATTTGATTTAAAAATATTAAACTCAATGTGTAGCATTCGAGCAATTTTGACACCGATTGGAAGCCAAGTATTCGAACGAGGTGTTGGATAAAATAGTGGAAATATTTGCACATGGAAATTGCAGTAAATTATCGGTTCAAGGAATTGGAAATATCGAGAAAGAAAATGTGAAGATGCAATTGTCATTTTCCACATAACAGACTTTTCCAGAATCCATCACTACATAGAGCACGACTTAACAATACTAATAATAAACGATCTGTATTGGCATCCATTTGGATGCACTGCAATATGGATCATAAAAATTTCAGACCGAATGCATTAAAAGGAAATAAAGGAATACATTTAACAAAATCCAATAAAGGAGTTATCAAATCGTTTCGTCCTGGCCATTGCCTTCTTCAAAGTCAGTGAGTTTCGATGCGAGGGTATGGGAGCATGGAAATAACTTGCATGCAATGTGATTATCATTGCGAGCTCTCCTCTCTCATTTGTTTCATTTGTTTCCTCTCTCAGCAAGAGATAATAGAGCCATGTGCCATAGTCTCGTCATTATATGTCATCAGCAATTTTTCATAAGTTTTACTTAAATTGTTCAGCATGTCATACTGACCACTGCTAAGATGGTTCCCGAATTTGAATACGAAAGGTGCATGATGTGAAGAAATCTATGCATATTCTTATAACTAGACAATACTTACATGACAGGATGGTCTCGTGCACATGCAAACGAATCACGCGATCCAAAACCTGTCCTGATCGTGATCATGATCATGGTCATGATGCTCACCCTTTGGCTACCACGAATCTGCGCGTCTGCCGAGTTCTACCTGGTTCCTCTTCTTGTCAGACAGGATCAGAGAAAAAACACATGCAAATCCAATGGAAGGCAGATTGAAGTCTTCGAGAAGTTCTTCAGATAATTCAGTGATGTGTTCATGCATCATTGTCCATGAAGCTAAACACATTTAGATCTAGCTATAGTCTCCTTATGCGGCGGCCAACACATCGATTAAATTTCATTAGAAACTTAATGCTTTCAATCACGTGCATTCTCCCAAGCATCACGGATAGGAGGAACGCGTGATAGACAAACTCATCATAGAACAAGTTATGGATTTATACTTAAATACTCAATTTGGTAGGGGAAGCACAAACGGATGTGATTTTTGCCGAAGAGTACAGTCTGGTTCCTATTTGATTCACATTGTCCCCTTGAATAATAAAATAGCATCGACATCCTGCAATCCTACCTCTATGGTCATAGCAAATTCTTACAGTGAATCAGATGTCGCAAGTTCATTGCTTTGTGTATAGGGGACAGTTGTGAAAGCTTACAAAGGTAATATATTGTCTTTACAATGCAAAGGCAGGGGAGACACACCTGTTTGCTAAAATGTGACCTCCATGCGTCTTTCTAGGATTCCTACTGCAATGTACTTATTCTAGAAAGACTTTTAAAATGTCTGAAATCGAATTTACAAAATCAAAGCGGGGAAATCCAAATGATTATATTTGTAACGATGCCGAAATGTTCTGATTTAAATTCTTCATTAACTGTCGAACTTCATACATGAATTCAAAAGCCGCTGATGAAATTCTTCATGCTGTGAACTCGAAGACGTATGTAATAAGAATTTGAAGGGAATTGCTGAGAAATTCCTTATCATGTGGTTTAAGCTCATTCAACAGCAAAGAATGCAGAGGAATTTCTGTGCTTTCTTTTGCCATAATTACACACCCAGGCTTCAGCTACAAATCAGGAAATGAAATATTCCCAATTCTAATTAAATTCTCGTCGGTTTTGTTTGCAAAAATGTCGACCTTTTTCATCATCATCACAACGACAAAAGAGGTTAGTTAGAAAGACGAGGAAAGATAATCATTATATGCTGAAGTAGGAATCTTCTGAAATGTCAACCATTGCCAAGCATTTTACTTTAACTAAGGATTCAACTTCATACCAAGAGAATTCTATAGAGAAAGAGAGACATTAAAAGCTGTCTGATTTTATCACAAGATAAAATATCTTTTTGCTTCCATTAACACCTGAAATCATCAAGCAATAAGTCACAGGGGTCTGTACCAAGCAGGTGCATGAAGTGCAGATTCTATTTGGTGAAATTTCACCATGCATAATGCTTGGTTGACGACAGGTAAGGCGCTAATGTTGTATGACTACATTCTGGCTTAGCGGCCGCCGTCTTTTAATAGCTGTACCCTGAATGTCTCGGTCAAGGCGTACAGGGTACAGTCTTCTTGACTTGGTAATGACAGGCTGTTCAGAGTTAAGAGAAGATTCAAACTAAAGGTCTGTAGTCATAGAAATTTGCCCTCGACACGAAGCGAAGTTTTTCAGCCGAAACACGAAAGCATGGTTCAAAGTCAAGCCGCCTACGTGCATCACAAAAGTAGCATGAAATTCATTTATAAAATTCATCCTGAAGAGAATGACAGATATTAAGTCAATACAAGACACCAACACCCTTGATTCCCGACCGCACTCGCCCGACTAGAATCAAACCGAAGTCCGCGGTGGAGACGAGCTCGCACCTCCCTCACTAGGCTACGCTGACGGTTCAAAAGGAATGCGAGTGAAGGCAGACGTCATCTCTAAGTGATATCGACAGCTTATAATCATATTTTTATTGACAATAACCGCGAACGTCGGCTCGATTCCTAGGTCGGGCGAGTGCGGTCGGTCGGGCAATCAAGGGTGTTTCTTGGTGTCTTGTATTGACTTGATATTTGTCATTCTCTTCAGATATTCAATGGACTGCGACAGACCTTTGTTGTCAAAATTCATCCTGCGAGTAATCATCCAAAGCAACTTTGAAGAAAGTTATACGCTGCCACAGAGGGTTTGAAATAAATATGCTACCACAAAAGGCGGTTGAACTTTTATATTCAATTTCAGCGGCGTGCATCTCTATGTTGCTGCATACCTGAGAATTATTGAAGGAAAGTGGAAAAAATCAGCCTCACGATGACTTAACGAGTATTTTTCGAAATACTTTATATTACACTAGATCTAAAGAATTTTGAAGTAGAAGTCGAAAAGTCATGAAATCCCAACAGTTCGGTCATTAGATGACCATAACAAAGATCCGTCAGGCGTTCTTGATTCTCCCCCTGTATGGATGGGGCAAATGCACCTAACGGTTAACGGGAATCTGTAATATTCTCTCAAAAATTCACTTGAAGACACGAATCAGTCGCAGATTTTTCCCAAGATATAGTGGCATCATCGTCCGAGATACTCGAAGGTAATCGTTTCTCTGTGATTTTCTTTGATTTTAGTATTCTACATGTCGATCTAACCGTTGTCGAATCACAATCATCTAAATTACCAAATTTCAGATACAATCAGCCGTCGTAATTCTCTTCTGAATTTTGATGAGCAAATAACTGCATGTACATTTGGAGTTGAAACTTAGCCCGTTACATTTTTATTTTCTCATGTAGATTCGAAAGTACCTAAATTTAAGTTCGCACAGACAAAAGTGAGTGATTATCATATTTCACTGTCAGAAAAGCCGAAATTGTGCATTTATGGCAATTATTGAGTGGAACTGTCACTGCAAGTACTTTTTCGCTAAAAAATGAAGCCTCTGGGTTGATGACTGAGCGAAACAGTTTGACAGCTGAATCATTATTCAGCAATTTTCTTCACCGAAAAACTAGATCAATTTTGCGATATTTTCCGCTGCCGAGGAAGCAAATGAGTCCCTGGTTAGTGGACATGCGCATCAAACTGATAAACGAAAGCTAGATGGAGTTATCACATGTCACCAAACCTCACAAGGACTCGTGTATTTGATTACAATGAGTGACAAGTGCGCTCAATTGATATCAGAGACGTTATTCGAGAAATACAAGCAATGGAAAATTCAAATAGTTTGCAGGCAATATGAAATACTGACAATATCTTTTGAAAAGGTTTATGATCTGACTGGATGTTCATTTGATTTTGATCATGGAATTGCATCTGATGGACATCAAACGATTTGTGTTCTATTAAAAGTTCACTGGAACAATGAATAGCATGCGAAAGTCAGATGCCTGATGGAGTTGGTAGCGATGTAATTTAGCGTAACCAATAAATTTCATTTAATACAGATTCTCATACTTCTAAAGTTTGGATCAGAATTTTAACAGCTATTTATCAAGAGGATGACCAAGTTGGTATTAGCTGGTATTGACGTCACAATTATAACCGGCATGCGTCAATAATGTGGAAAGTTTGGGAGCGAGTTCATCATGAACATCAAAATCAGAGGAGAATGCCTAAGCCCCCGGACATTCAAGGTACGAAGTAGGGCAGTGGTGGGCAACCAAGTTGGGATAGTGGGCCACCAATTTCAAAAGGCAGTAGTAGAGGCTTAATGTTATTTTATTCCGCACTTCTAAGTGTACCGCACTTACGTGCACATCCAGTGCTGGTCGTATTACATAACAAAATTTTACATGTAAATGTATACAGCAGTATTGTTACGCAACTAATTTGCTTGATATTAAGGAATTGTGATTTACTTTCTACAATTCATGTGAGTATTGAAGAGCGAATATGCCTGGAAGCTTTTCTTTTGTGTAATTAAACGGTAATTTGACTTTTTGGTGATTTGACCGACATTAGCTTATTTCATCAAAAGACAACGGTCTGTAAGTGAAGTGCAACTATTAAAAATGAAAATCGGACAAGATGAAATTGATTTTGCTACAATTTCTGATCATGCTACATGTACATTAGGGTGGAGCGAAAAAAACTTTTTTTCGAATTTGATGCTTGGGGTCTCAATCTACGTGAACGGGTAATTTAGGATGCCACACCAAATTTTATCGATTTTGGTTGATGTTTAGAGGTCCCACACTGAGCTTGAAAATGATTAGGTAGGCCCAAAAATCGATTTTTTTGAAATTCAAAATTCAAAGTAGCTTGGGATCTAGAATGATTCTGTTGGGTTATATGAACAACATATTCAAATTTGAGACGATTTGAAGAAGGTCTTCAGGTCCGACACTGAGGTCAAAAAGTCCCAAAATTGACAAAAAAATCTAAAATTTTGCAGTTTTTTAGATCTAGTGATGTATAGGATCTAAATGCGACGTAGCTTGGGGTTTGAAAACACTCATTTGGTCTGAAGCAACAACATACTAAAATTTGAGACGATTTGAACAAGTTCTTCAGGTCCCACATTAAGATTAAAAAAGTCCCAAAAATTACAAAAAAACAAAAAATTGCAACATTTTAGAAATGATTTTGCTTATGGTCAAAATATGACGTAGCCTGGCATTTGAAAACATACCCAAGGTCTGAAAAAACAATATGGTAAAATTTGAGACGATTTGGACATTTTCTTCTGGTTCAACATCGATGTCAAAGTTAGACAAAAAATCGATATCTAAAAGGAATAAATTGATTATATTTTGATTAATTGAGCGGCCCTGTGTAAGATAAGAAATTGCATGTGGATCCATCTTGTCTCGGAAGATACCCATGATGCAGCACAAGGACTCGCCTATTACCGATTTTCTCACATACAAGTCTGTATACTCATTTGCATTTTCAGTATTCATAAAATATCATTTCCAAGCCCATTGTGAAAAAAACAAGTATCATCTGTTTTGCAATAGTACCAATATATCAAAACTTTTGAATACATGTACAATTTCTCACAACAATACATATCTGACAATGCTCGTGAAATCAGTAGGCCTGACTTCAATTAGACTAGAGACAATTTTCTACTATGTACAGTTCAGAAAAATCCAAAACACTGCCTCAATTGGCTACTGTCTAAACTCTTTTTTCGTATTGAACCTGTCCATCTTCTTTCGAGACAAAATCTTTGTTTGTATCACCGCATTTCGTCGATCACCTCCACATACTGAAGCAGCCGCCTCTGTCGTCATTTTGACTCCACGCTCAACAGACTGTGAGTGGCAAGGGTATTGCACGTGTTCTGCGAGATCCTCTGGAGAGCTCTCCTTCGCGAGTTCACGGATCGTGACGTCAGGCACCATGGATAACATGGGAGGAGAGTGACTCTGAGGATGACATGGGATCTCTGTGACTCCTTTCGTCTGTAATAACTGGAATGGTAGCACAATTCCATATCTTCTTGATATCCAAACAACAAATTGGTAGAATATCCTGGACCTGCGGTTCCTTTTTCGAGCCTTCATCTTTTCTGAGGTCAAAGCGAACGCATTGATAATGTAAGAGAACATCACCCTTTGTCGGTAGCCGGAGATCATCCAAGCGTGTTTGCGCACCTAGTATAGGACAAACAATTCTTGCACTTCGAGTACTGGGCAGGTTCCCCGACGACGAACTTGCCATTACCTGCAAAACGTGAAGCGCACTGCACACAATTTGTATACATACATCAGTAATCATAGCATGATGACATTAAAATTCATTCTGATGTAATTTTTTAGAGAAGATAGACATTATTGATATTTGATGAAGTAGAAAGCCAAAAGGAGAAGATCCCAAAAACTACATCTACCTTAGCGAGGAGTGGGTAGCCGAGTGCACTAAGTCATGATCAGCGAGCGCCACTGGACCTATGGTCGATTCCCACCCGCTGCTTGTTTTGCTGAATCATTCATGGACAGAAGAGTTGTAGCCCAATCACTGTTGATCACTCAATTTATACTAAGCCATTCCAGTTGTTTAGCCATACGAGTACCAGCCATGCGACAGCACCTACAAGGCTGTATGCCTTTGTATTGAATATCTTCTAAACATCGATATCGAGAAATCGATATCCACCTGAAGGAAAGATGAAAGTCCCGCAAAGTCAAAAATGTGAACATAAACAAAATATTTTAATTTTCTTCTCTGATTTAGAAATCGCTGTTGAACCAGAAGAAAATGTCCAAATCGTCTCAAATTTTACCATATTGTTTCTTCAGACCTTGGGTATGTTTTCAAATGCCAGGCTACGTCATATTTTGACCTTAAGCAAAATCATTTCTAAAATGTTGCAATTTTTTGTTTTTTTGTAATTTTTGGGACTTTTTTAATCTTAATGTGGGACCTGAAGAACTTGTTCAAATCGTCTCAAATTTTAGTATGTTGTTGCTTCAGACCAAATGAGTGTTTTCAAACCCCAAGCTACGTCGCATTTAGATCCTATACATCACTAGATCTAAAAAACTGCAAAATTTTAGATTTTTTTGTCAATTTTGGGACTTTTTGACCTCAGTGTCGGACCTGAAGACCTTCTTCAAATCGTCT
The DNA here is from genome assembly GCA_907163375.1 of Prostheceraeus crozeri. Lineage (NCBI taxonomy): Eukaryota > Metazoa > Platyhelminthes > Polycladida > Euryleptidae > Prostheceraeus > Prostheceraeus crozeri. Next base: position 21,823 of record CAJQUW010014434.1, read on the forward strand.
CAAATTTGAATATGTTGTTCATATAACCCAACAGAATCATTCTAGATCCCAAGATACTTTGAATTTTGAATTTCAAAAAAATCGATTTTTGGGCCTACCTAATCATTTTCAAGCTCAGTGTGGGACCTCTAAACATCAACCAAAATCGATAAAATTTGGTGTGGCATCCTAAATTACCCGTTCACGTAGATTGAGACCCCAAGCATCTTCAAATTCGAAAAAAAGTTTTTTTCGCTCCACCCTAATGTACATGCGTGCACATACGTCACTCAAATGTGTACGGCTTTCAAAAACCGTGCAAAGTCTCCACAAATGGTAGTAGTGTGCTAATGCCAATCGAGTATACGAAATGTATATTAGTGTAGTTGTATACAATTGAAATTCAGCAAGAATAGATGAAAAAATATGGGCCTGTCAAAATCTTGCGGTTGGATTCCTCCATTCGTAGTCAAAGTCTAATTAATATAGCCTCTTTCTAGGTTCATTGAGGCGTGGTTTATTACGTAGAGAGACATGCTCAGCAGGGCATCGAATTTATACTATGTGGCTTATCATAAACTCGTGCAGGTGATGACCATTTTGCGCTAATACAGGAAGACATTCATTACGAAAGGAGCATGGTTGGATCATTGGGATGTGAATTTTTGTTTTTTATGCCATCATATTGCTCATTTAGTTGTTAATTAATGGTTTTGCAAATTTAAAGAGGATCACTCATCCTTAGATGCACCTCCCAAAGGTCGAAGTCGGAGTGAGTCATTTTCCCATCATTGATTCAAACAATGTCCGCGGGCCACTTTAAATATGAGGAGCAGTGGCGGGCCACGCGTTACCCACCAATGAAAGTAGGGTTCAGTAAATTGCATAGGAATAACAACAAACCAAAAGGCCCTAAAGACGAAGGAAAACAAACACCTAAACTTTGTCTTAATTTCAACGTGAGGGAGTCAGTTTCAAGGATTTCAATATTCAAGGACGGTTTCTGAAAAGGGATGTGGATTGCTTCGAAGCCACATTTGTCAGATGACATGTCAATGACAAATACGTGTGAATTGTCAATATTGCAGTAGTAGCTGCATTCCAGCCTGTGGTCGCAGTTTTCTGGTGCAAGGACTTGCCTACTGACGCATGGACTATTCGAGCAGCTTTTTATTTTGACGCCATGACTCTGCCTTGGTGAATAAGTGTCATCAGGAAAAATTGAAGTGAAATTAAAGCTATAATAAAACTGCAGATTTAATAAAGCCACATTAAGGTGTAGTAAAGAGAAACTAACAGAAGTTGTTCGAATTTCACAGCCGAATTCTCAAAGAAAAAGCATAAAAAGATTGCAGCTGCATGGTTAATCTATGTGGGGTCTGTATGGGAATCTGTATGAGATAATACACATGTGACGTCAGTATCTTTCTCATACTCTTGTGATGCCCTCTGATACTTTTATGTGCCCTCTGACGCCTCAGCATCCTTCTCATACCCTTCTGAGACCTCCTGATGCCTCAGCATCATTCTGATACTTTTCTGATGCCTTCTGATGCCTCAGAATCTTTGTGATACCTTTTTGAGACCTCCTGATGCCTCAGCATCTTTCTCATACCCTTCTGAGACCTCCTGATGCCTCAGCATCATTCTGATACTTTTCTGATGCCTTCTAACGCCTCAGAATCTTTCCCATACACTTCTGAGACCTCCTGATGCCTCACCATCATTCTGATACTTTTCTGATGCCTTCTGACGCCTCAGCATCTTTCTCATACCCTTCTGAGACCTCCTGATGCCCCAGCATCTCTCTGATACTTAAGTACATGCTTTCAATAGACTAATCAAACATCAAAAACTCTGAAGTGTAAGTTGAAACCTTCTATCGTGTTCGATACTACCTTTCTGGCGTCATTCATCGATGTTTTCACAAAAGTACATCCTGAGAGTGGCAGCAGAATGGAGAGGATTCACAACAACTTTCCATAAAACCAAGTCTCTGAATTTCTGATGAAGACCCAGTTCTCGCCAGCTAGTCAACTTACTAAGCTGCATGTTACTCTAAAAATATTCCGAAATAATCCTCTCGTTAATTTTCTTTACATTGTGCTTTCAAATAGACCGACAAGAGCGACAGGTCTATTGTCGTAATCCAAGACGCCGTTTTTGCTCATTTTATTGAGAGGGAAAGTCTGTTCTTTAATATCTGAGTATTTTGTCGACATTTACTTCTTCTACATGCCGTCATAGATCTCAATTTTTGAATGGATTGAATAATGCGTCTGAGATACAGCTTAATAGAGATCTCCTGGAGAAAACAATCGACTAGAGACACAATTCAAACGTCTCCTCTTCCCACAGGATAGTTTTTCACAAGCTTCTCTTGTTGCTTCTATTCTTTTCAAAATCAATTCCAAAACGTTTTCCAATCTCGTATGGAAGCTAATGAAAATTTGTTACCTCTTTAATTGCTTTACAATTCTCATGTTACAGTCAAGAGTGACGGCAGTGGCAGTCGAGACAGTCTATCGGAGTTGGTACCCGATCCCTTGACTAGTCTGAAGTCCATCGGTTCGCCTTTTTTAAAATAAGGCAAGTGAGATTTTAAAATAGGTGTCACATGAAAGTGGTTGGTGCTTAATAATTCAATGCCTCCGGCTTTCACAAGGTCGAAATGATATTTTCAATGCGCCTTGATCTTGGCATCACCATGAAAAAATGGCTTGGCGGCTGGGAATCGAACTCAGTCTTCGAACTGCTAACGCGGCATGAAGATCACCAAGACCAGCGAAGCACATCCTCCATGATCGTGTCAAGAACAAGTAAAGCTTTCAGCGGGCATTATGACGTTACCTTCCTGGTTTGTTTATAGAATAGAATAAAATGGAATTATCTTTATTGTCTCAAATTAATCGATGAGCACATTACATGAAAAAAAGGAGAAAGATGTTAAGAAAACTGGGCTACGGGCAGTACTTGATGAAGGATCTACCGAGTCTTTTGCAGCGTGCTTTAAGCCGCATAATGGGGAGATTCAACCTCGATCTTGATGGGCGAGGTAGAAAAATGCTGCGGAGGGAATGGGCGTCGTTGAATGCAATCTGTAAGAACAGGTTGTCACATAGCTTGTCACCGGCGGTCCTTATGGTATCGTTCTTGGCGTCCACTGACATTCCGGCAATCCGAAGCGCCCTCCGCTCAACTTTTTAGAGCTGGGAAAACAGTCTCTCAGGCAAGTTGCAAAAGGCAGGAATGGCATACAGCAAAATGCTGCGGATGCAGGAAATGTGGACGTTGAATACACACTCCTTCGGACATCCTGATCTTCG
>CAJQUW010014436.1:0-60817 GCA_907163375.1 Prostheceraeus crozeri
CATGGAAGAGATAATGATAAGCAAAGTATGATGAAGAGAAGGAAGAATTGGGAGGTTTTAGTCGCATTCTGACGGCACGAGACTATAGAATGCCCTGAGATCTTGGTTTGATATCTCAATTCCAATTTTCTACGTTTTTTACTTTTTGTCTGAAATTTATGCTTATACAGGTAGTTATTGTTATAAAAAAAAATAATTGTTCAAATTGATATTGCTTGCAGTTCAATATGAAATCGATGGTAGGCTACTAATTAATTGCTTAGTCATGGACCCCTAAATGCTGCTAACCTGGTTTAGTTCACTGAAATACAATGAAATTTAGATCACTACATGCATATAATCTGTTCTCATGTAGATATCATGGAAATCTTGATTGCCGTATTATTCTCAGCATAGCGTGTATGAAGTCACAAAGGACAAAGAAGCCATCTTTCTATCACGCATGCATGCATCTCATCTAACGAATTTCACGAGTTGATCTACTGACCTGTTTACAAATCAGTGATGCCAATGAAGTAGAATTAGAAGGAACTTCATTAATCACTGTTTTAAGTCCCATTCCACAGATTCCCCGAATGCCTTCTGAGTTGGAATCAGAAGACGGAGGGATAACCATGGAGTTGCATAGATTTTCAACCAGGTAGTCAACATGAGCTTCCTTGATCTTCAAAACTAATGGTCCAAGACATCGAACAGCCAAATTTTGCACTTCACCATTCTTATCTTCCAGAAGTTTCAAGATGATTCGCACGACCTGAAATGACAAAATTTCTGCATCACTTCTACTTCCTATATCTAAGGCATAATTGACCGTAATAGTGACAATCACGAGTGACTCATCTAAGAGTTCATTTTCTTTAAACAGGTAAGAGAGAAAATAGGGGATCGAATGTAATCAGCTTCTATATTACCTAACAAAAGAAACGATCTTTAACCAAATTTATGTAATATACAGCATTTGCTACATGAAGCCAGGGATGCGTAGCCGGAACCGGAATTGCTGGTTCTACTGGGTCTGGGTGGAACCGGAACCGAAACTACATAAACATCACAGATTCCGGTTCCGGGAAATAATCTGAAACTTGTGATGAACACACATGTAGATTCAAATACAATAGAATATTCCACAATTCTGATTAAAAATGTACATCATCATTTGGTCACACTTACACGACTTGTAACTTGCAAGCATGTTCAATAACACTTCCCTATCTATTTTCCAAAATTGGGTAGAAAAGGCTCTTTGAATCGAAAATGGTCACACAAAATTCAGGTAAGTGACGGGCCTTCGGCGTCCTACGCATTCTTCACGTTTGATGGTCAAAGGGCATTTCAAATTTCTCTACGCTCAACACAAGCTGGCATGTATCGATGACTGAGTGATAGCCACATTTATTGTTTATGTTATCATTTAAAATTATGTTTATGTTGCGATTTCGTCATCAAATGGATGAGACGATGCAACATTTATTATGTCAAACTGCTATAATTCATGTACTTTCTTATACTAAGTGTAGGTAAACAATTTAATGAAACCATTTGTAATCGCCCTTATTTGAACAACACTTCATTTTTCCAATCAACATTTTGACATCAAATTTTTGTTGAAAAAAGCTGGTAAATGGCGATGTTGGAATAATTACATGTGGCTCCGAGATTCAACGATATATCCATTAAACAGACTGCATCTTCAAGATCATATCACTGCTTTTCAGATGGTGAAAGTATAAGATGTGATATGCATTTGGCGACAACAGAAGACTTAATTTTCCAACAAGTCATTCAACAACATTAATACCAGTACCTGAGAAACGCTACAGAAAATGCACATTCAGAAAGCAATTATTAAAAAGTCAAAAAAATAAAATAAAAGAAAGTTCAACTATTGTAAGACTATGAAATATATCATCATACAATAGACTGATGCGTTACTCAGTCTTTATAATTATCAGCATTATCAATAATATGCAGCGACAGACTACAGTATACATGACATTGGTACTGTACCTGCTTCCGTTGCGCAATAATTTAATAATTCACAATAAATGACGCGAAACGAAACACTACCACTTCTCCTCATCACTTTGTTCGATGACACTGACAAAAATGTAACTTTAAAAAAGATTTCTAATTGAAGAAATGAAATTTATACTTCGAAAATCGTCATAATCAAGAATTGCGAAGATCAGGGAACAGAAGAAATACAAAGTTAAACAAATGCTACCACGGAAATTCCTAGACGAAAATAGCTCATAAACGTCCGGGACGCATAAATACAAGTAATACTAAAACATTAAGAAGCATACCCCTAATAATAGTAAGGTACATAATACAAATGGTCAAGAAAATAAAGACAAATTGCCAGAAGGGAAAAATAACATTTTTATAAACCAAGGACGATAGTAATACTTCTTCGCAAAAATCACACTATCGGTACTCTTCCTGGAAACTTTGATTGCAAATGACTCTCTAATGAGATTCACAGGATTCTCGGTCTGGACAACTTCGCTGCCGAAATAACACATCATCATGAAGATTTTGAGGATGCGTTTGAGCATATTGTCTTGATAATTAAGTACAAAATGGAATAGGAACATGCATCCCAGATAAATCAACATGCTTTGCTTAGCTGATTATATGCATCTACATATATTATTATATATTGTATACTTACACATACACTATATTTTACGATGAGCCTTATTTTTTGTCAGAAAGCTCTAATTGATCTGTATTGATCTTTCGCATTTTTACATATGTTATCGTACCGTATCCACAGAGCCCATATAAAGAATAGTCTCATAGATAATGCATACAGAGTTGATCATAAAAACGGACCACCAAATTACATCGACGAATTTCAATGGATTATCATGCCTTCCAATCGTGTCGCACATCAACGCACCATGCATTATTTAAGAAATGACGTCCTCATCTCTAAAATAAGCTGTGGTGAACTTGTATCCGCTATCGTTTTAGATGGACAGTGGTCAAAATACAAAAATCGCTCAATGTGCAAATTGTGCATTTATGATAAGAAGACATGTTAGCATGATAATGACAGGCACGAGGAGAACAAGCACTTTCTGAGCTTTCCTTTGATATGTTGCTCACCGAAATTTTATCACAAAATCGTAATTTGATTGACTGAAAACATTTAATTTTATCCGTTTTATATTGAGCTGCATCCTAAGCTAAAAATGAGAACAGACATGAATAGCTGAAATTTGATCCAATATCAGGAATCATCAGCACTCCTAGATCAGACCTCTGAACATCGCCACAACTCCATTCTTAGAGCTACGGTCATACCCGGGGTAGATTAGCACATTAAGTAAAATTTCGGAGGGTATTCATTTAATGAGTACTCGCCGAAATTTCACTTCATATGCTGACTGCGTATCTCAAGTTTGTTGTTACTTGATATCTTCAGAATCTTTACGCCATAAATAGTAAAATAATTAAGTGAAGGTGAAATCAATTCAATACCGGATAGCGCACTCATGTAAGGCATATCTAGACTTTCATGTACAAAGTTTTGAATTGATGTTATTGATGTTAAATCAAACAATACTCTTTGACAAAGCATGATGAGGAAAGTCACTAAGTGTCATGTAGCAAACACATATCAAGCATTTCTGGAATTAATTAATTGTTCAATTACTCCATGGGCTATCATCGTTCTGTTCAGAGAGGGCCCTAAGAGGCCAATAATTATTCCAGTTCCCTTATAGGGGGTATCGTGCCATAATCTTTCCAGTTCCCGAAGATGTGCCTACCATAATGCTATTTGCCACTCTGAGTACTCATCCTCCTATTTCTCTCTGCGAGGGACCTATCATCATCACTCTGCTTCCTTCTGAGGGGCCGTCATCACTCCGTCTCCAGAAGAATGGAAAAATCGGATTCCCATCCCTGATAATATTTGAGATACGCAAATAGCACATTAAGTGAAATTTTGACGAGTAGCCTATTCATTAAATACTCGTACATTTTTAACACACTACTGACATATAATAATTGATAAATACTACTTTTTGCGAGCACAATGTATATAGAATAATAAAATATCAAGTTCCATCCTCAGTTAAAAAATAGGAATGGACATGGATGGTTGCCATTTCATCTAATATCAATAATCATTAATAGACTCCGATAATACAGTGTTCGCAGTCGGTCAGCTCAGAATTATCGGGCCATCATGGTTTTGGATATATTTTAATGAACGTATACACAGGTCTGTACTTTCGTAGATGTGCGTTTTTCATCAGTATGTACTAGTCTTTCATTACAGTACATAGCGGTTCTCATTTTACGAGTACGATACATATGGAAGAGGAAGAACGAATCAAAGTAATATTTCAATATTTTTTTCAAAAACAGATCTTTGATACGTATAACTATAAAACAATAACCGAAGATCTTGAAACATGTCATATTCGTGCGAAAGTACATGTGGCTGATGACCAGAGCCAACTGTTTTCCGCGGAGCGCGGAAAAACGGAGAAAACCGCGGAATTCTGTATATTCCGGAGAAAAGCGCGGAATTGCATGAAATTCAGAAAAATGAGAAATTTCAACAAATGAAGACGCAAGATATCAGTCAATCCATTAAAAGCCTTCAGACTCTATCGCACTTAAATGAACGAATTGCATAGTTCATAGTATTTGAGTCATACACGTATCAACAATCGTGATTGGAGGGGAATGTTAAAGGGGAGTACTGGAGATCCGTGCGTACGGGAAAGAATGGAAAAACAACTTGTGTCGTGTCCTACATGGCCATTTGCAAAACAAAATGTCTCACGTGTCGACGCGAATAACGACAGCTAGTAGAGCCAAAGAGTTTGGAAAACATTTTTACGCTGATGGTGGTATTTTATTTTGCTCAGTATGTAACAAAGCGATTGATCATATTCGCTCTCAGACTATAAAAGATCACATCAAAAGCAAGAAACACGAAAATCTATTGCAGTCGCTGGAACCAGAAGCCAAGAGACAGAGAACGATTGATTCGACTTTCCAAAAAGCTTCAGATGCGAAATTATCAAAAGACGCTTTGGTGAGTGATTTCGTTCAAATGTTTGCAGAAGCAAATATACCCTTGGAAAAGGCAGACAGTGATTCAGTTCGTCAATTTTTACAGAAATATGTTCAGGGAAGTGGTTCTATTCCTAATGCTTCATATCTTCGCTCTAACTGGCTTCCCAAGTTATTTGTGAATAGAGATACTCAATTAAAGAATATTTTTGCCAAAGGCGAAAGCATCGGGATTCTCACAGATGAAACAACTGATCCACTGAATCGTCCACTTCTGAATATTCTGTTCCGACCTCTCGAAAACGAAGATTCAAAATCATATTTGGTTAAATCTGTTATTCTCGAAAGCGTTAATTTTTCCAGTTTCACAGGCTATCATTCAATGCTGCAGCGACTTTTCGATTGACTTCAACAGCATTTTGTATTTTGTAACCGATGGTGCGTCTTACATGCGCAAATGTTGGACTGATATATTTCATTGTTGTGGCCAAATTGCAACTACATTCATTGTCTTGCTCATGTTGTGAATTTGGCGGGAAATGCCTGGAGGATTCATTCCAGAGGTGGATCGGTTTATTGCATTGATCAAATCTGTTTTGGTAAAAGCACCATCACGACGAAATCGTTTTTTGTCTTTTCTGAGGTCTTGCAACGTTGAAAATCCAACATGTCCTCCAAATCCAATCGTTACGAGATGGAATACTTGGTTTGCTGCAGTTCGATATCATGCCAACTTTATTTATTTGTATCAGAAATTCATCGAAAAAGAACGAAGGGAAGAAGGTGATACGAAAGCTCTTGCAGAACTTGCTCGATTGTTGGAATCACAAATCATGAAGGAACAGTTGCTATTTACTGCTGGACACTGTGAGAAAGTCATTGGGGGGTATTAGATGCTTGTCAATCCAACGATACGAAAATATATTCTGCCTACAACATTCTGAAAGAACTGGACATACAGCTTAATGCTTCTGCATCAGAATCTGAATCGGATGATTGTCGAGAAGGTCCTCTTTCTGCCTCCTCGAAACTGAATGAATATCTTGGACCAAAACAGCCTGGAATAAATTTGCTAAAATCAATACGATTACTCGATCCATCTCAAATTACACTATTTGATGGCGACTTCTTAAGCGTGAAGGATAAAGTAAAAATGGATGGTTGCACCAAAGTTGAATGGGATTTATATCGTACAATTGCCAATGAATCGTTTGAGATTATTCCTCTTACTTTCTGGAAGACAAATTCTACTAAACGTCCTCCATATCTCTCAAAGAAAGCTATTCCCCTTTTGCGGGGACCATTCAGTTCTGCGGATGTGGAACGAAGCTTCAACTTGGTCAAGTTGGTGTTGACATCAAAGCGTCATTCGCTTACATATGAAAATTTGGAGGGGCTTTTGAAAGCTGCAGTGAACCACTGAGTTATTCTACATTTTTGTTGTTGTTTCGAGCAATTGTTCTCACCCAAAGAATTGATTTTCACCATCACATTATCATCCTTTTGAAGAAAATGTAATTTGTTGAATTAAATTGTTTTGATGACGAGTTTCATGAATTTCTTTTTGTTTGGCCAAGAAAATATGGGCTTATTAACAGCGCGGAATTTTTAAAAAATCAGCGCGGAAAACGGTTGGCTCTGCTGATGACCACCACTGGAGAACGATATCATTATCCTACAATCCTCTTTAAACATCATAATTCAGTAGTTTCAACCAAGATGGAAATAAAGCCAAATGGAAATTCAAGACATCCTGCTACATTTTTATGATAAATGAATATCAGCAACTTTGATTATAATTTCTATATTGATTGAGAACGATCAATCCACAATGGTGCAAGAGCTACTTTTTCTGGCGTTTTTTCTCGAACGATTGCAGAATGAAAATTCAAGCGCTTTTACTTTGAGCACAGATTCCGCAGCCTTCATTGATGCCCTTTCTTGTTGCTCTTTGAACCTGCCCTGCTGCTTCTTAAAGCTTCTCTTCATCTTCCCGTACCTTCTGCTGTACCTCTCGCATAAGTTTTATGTGTGCATCACGTTCCTTTTCTTTCGCTTCAATATCTTTTTCTTTTTTGTTTCAGATTCTCCTCCAATGATATGAATTTTTGATTGACCTCTTTCTCTGTTGCCACTTGTTCAAATAATTCCTTTTCCAATTCCTTTCTTCTGCTGCAATGGCATTCTTTTCTCCTTGTAATTTTCTTACATAGCTGGCATGTGCTTGAAGACACAAATCCTTCAAATGCTTCGTCGGCGGCAAAGTCGCAGCAGTCCAATCCTTTACTCATAAACAAGACTTAATGACTATTATAGCTCTACTGTTCTGGGGTCCTGCAGATCTCTTTTTTGTTTTTAAATCACCTAGGTTTGAAACTATACGCTCAACCGCGGCGTTGCCGTGCGGAAGCACCAACACGGCCATCACAACGTTCAAAAGCCAAGGCTGCTTTGGCGTTGGCGATACAGGCGTTTTTTCGATTTTCCACCACTTTAGAAATCCGGAAGACACAAACACTGACTAATACAGGTACTACATATCATTGAGTAAATCTGTGCACTCGTAGACGAAATTTTCACAAATAACTTGCTTCTACGAATAAAGAATAATTATAAGAAAAGTTATCTTCGTGATTTTCATCGCAAGAAGGTTGCAGCGAAATAAGAGCTGTCAGAACATAGTTATTTAAAAATTTTCGGGCCGTGACGACCAGAATTTTCGGACCGAGTCAAATCTTTTCGGGCATTCGGGCCAATTTCGGGCCTGGCCCGAATTCGGGCCGCACTACGAACATTGTGATAATATTGCTCTTTTGGAAAAAGCTAAATTTATGTAATGGGATATACTTCATTCAAGTTGACGATTTGTTTGATCTTTAGCTATCTTGAGGCACTGAATATAAGAAAATAGAATAAGATGCAAAAATTCACATTTATAGGCCTACATTGGAGCTACAAAATTTCAGATGGGCCAGTGCATGAACTACAAAACTATACAAAAAATTTAGAACAGGTTTGGAAGTAAGTAAAAAAACAAACAAAACTATTACATCGAGCTGCTGGAGAGACCCCATTAGCTTCATGGGAGACCCATAAGCAAAAACACCCTGAACAATTCTAGCGAGCGCATTCGGACGGTCAGCGACTACCATACTGCCTTGTGAAATGAATTATTTGTCGACAAATCCAAGTACTCATAGCAATTCAGAAATGACACCATCATACGTGTCCATGGGTCATTCAGTACAAAATCTAGCCAAATCACATCGTCACTTAAAATTGAGTAAATGAGTAATATACAGTAAAAGAAAAGTTGGAAGACAATAAAATGCAAAGGACGAGCAAATTATATGGATAGAAAAAGAAGTAATTTAAGAACAGAGTTACAGAAAATCGCATAAATCAACCTTTGTCCTCTTTTGTCGTTCAACTTGCATAGATTTTCCTTGAGCACAGTTGGGAAGAACCAAGTTTTACTGAAATGTCAAATCTGATGTCTTTTGTCTGAAGATATATTTCAATCAACAGCTAGCACCTACAGATGATCTCAAGGCAAGTGAAGAGATTTACAAGTAATTCACAATTATTTTGAAAATCAAAAATATAAAACATAGAAAAGTGCAATGAACTTGTTCATTGAATATAATCAAAATCTGAAATCAGCAATACATGTAGGAGAGCTTGAGCACCTATAAAGAGCATGGTTTCGAAAAAAGCCAAGGCAAATTTGATACCTCTTATCTGACAGATATAGCACGTATGAATAGGTAGTACTGGTTCATCTACGAGGGTGCGGCAACTCGCTTCGATTCATCAGTAGAATTAGTGGAGGTTCGGCTTGCCAACTGGTTCTGGAAACGCTCTTTTCAATGTGTGAACATCTTCGGTGGCATTTTATCCTCATCCGTGACTTAGATCCACTCCGTGATCATCTCAATAACAGCTGAAAAACTCTTAACGGTCCTATAATATCTCAAAGAGTAGATCAGCGTATAATTATTATGAATTAATCAATCTTATGAATCCTAATTATTATCAATATTACAACTCAATAAATCATTGATAGTCTAGTTTCCGATATCATGCAGATTTTCACATTTGTAATCCGCTAAAAACGTGTTTAAAAACATTTTGATGATATTGATAATGAACAAAATCATGTTTTAATACTCAAAATGGCATCAATCTTAGTCTGAACTGTAGTTTAACAACTCTATCAAGCCTTTCTCTGTAATTATTTTGAATGAAAGTATAGTGAAACTTTACCCATTCATGTGAAATTCATTTCAGTAGCTCGTGCTTATCTGCTTCTACTGGATTTTGGTGTTCAAGGGCTGATTGTCAAAAAGTGTGGATTACCTTCTTTTCGCTTTCATCGTCCATTTTCAGAGAATCACGCTGCAACTCCGACATCAAATCGTTTGTGGCCATGAATCGGAAGTCCTTATCCCGACAACACATCTGAAGCAAAATCGATAAAACTTTTAAACAACAACATTAATTATTGATAAGTCAGCATAGGTAAGTGGAAATTTCGATATCACTGTGTTTAATTATTTGTTCTTCTTTTGTACCTGAAGATGATTGCCGGATAGCAGTCGAAACATTTTGCACATATATGTAAGAATAAGAACAATAATAATAACATCTTAAAATACTCCTGGCTCTTTCCAACCACAAAACTGAAAATCACAAGTCAGGGCATCTTTCAAACGATTATTTGTTCATTCCAGGCAATTCATTTGCCATAAATGGTTATCTATTTTACGCTATTCGTGTGTATATTGAATATCAAAATTTTGTATAGTGAACTTATTAGTCAATATACTGTGTCACCAACTTAATGCCCTCCATAGACCATGTTTCTTCTACTAAATCTACAAATCTACTTGACTCACCAACATAGACCCCTATCGCAGCCATCATCCTCACGAGAAATTTCATACACTGAGCCCAGTACAATATCAGACTCTGGTCTCTTCTTAACAAGAAGCGAGCGCAGAGTAGCCCTGGCTTTCATGTTGACCTCCACATCAACCTACTATAAAATTGAAGCAGTCCTCTCAGATTAGCCTCAAACATGGCATTTGATGTCTAAATGTCCTCTTCTCGTTGTCATTAAGGCTCGATCTCTGAAACCAACTTCGGCTAACTTCAGCTTCACTGTGGCCATTTCTGAGCAGAACAGTTCTCAAATGCTATCTCTTACTTTCAAGGTGTTGTCGTGAGCAAATCGCATTTGCTCGATAAGTCAACGAATTCACTTGAACACAGAGTGTGGATGAGATGACTGGCGATGAAGACAGCTATCAGAGTGAGTCCGTTTCCGATGCACAGAGAACGAGAAGGTTACACTTTCACGCTGCATCAATACATCCAAAAAGGGAAATTCTCCTTTCACTTCCAATTCTCGGCTTAACTGTATAGACGGATTATGTGTTGTATTTCCAAATAGGAAACAATACAGGTAGCTCGTTACTTGAAACATTACAAACCACATGTACCAGTCACATGTTGACCTTTAGCTGTGGATGAGAGGAATCTTCGCCAGGATGTCTGTCACTGTACAGCTTGATTTTGCTAGATAAAATATGATTGACGTCGCGCATCCGGCTGTCCGGTGTGATAGGTTTGTTCATAGACTGTATCTGCTTTTCATTCAATGTACACGGCAAGCACGAAATTAGGCTTTCGGATAACTCAGAATGTGGAACAGGCAGAGACCAAAGATAGCCAAAGGTCGGTCCTACGCAAATGCTGATTGAAGAAAGGCGGAAAATTCCGAACACATTCACACACAGACTTGTGCTCTAGTAAATTAGAGCGAATGACTGAAGTTCGACAACTATGGTAGGCCTAATCAGGCTTAATTTGAGACTTCATAATCTTCAAGAACGGATATTGACCATCATAAGACAATTTGATTGCTAGATTTATGGAAAATTTTTGCCAATGATGGAAAAGTAATTCAAGATTTGCGTTAAATTCACTAAGATACAGAAGTTTGGTAGAACGGCAAAGGACGGACTAGGTGCAAAAAATGGACGGAAAGGACGAAAAAGATATAAAATTACGTGCCCAGTTCATTCCTTTGGAAGCGCAAATTGATAAAATCAACACGTAGAGTTACTGAGAACCACTGAAAATTCCCGACTTTTGATGATCACGAGGTTCAGCACCGCACGCTCTACCCTGAGATCGAGATTGAAGAAATATAGGCAAGCAAGCTGCGTGAGCAAAATGGTAAAAGAAACAAAATCATAACTTTTTACTCTATGCTTCATTTTAGCAGATTGGGAACCCTAAATTCTGAAGAATCCCAATCTCGGGATTGATGAGTCTCAGGTATACCTTTTCGGTAAGTTAAGCTAATGCTGTACGTACACCTTTGTAATATTCGTTGACATGACCGCCGCCTATGACACAGTCTGGTTGAAAGGATTTCACCTCAAACTCCTAGCCTAGCATTATCGGGCAACAATATGACACCCACAGGCTAGGCATTGCTGCTGCTGAAAAATAACAAAATGGACAATATCACAGCGATTCATTATGCATAATTCATACAATGCGTATCCAAATAATAAACCACATTAAAGTCACTATTTTGGCAGAATAAATATTTTCAAAAAACGAATTCGATGTTCCTTTGGATCAACTCGTCCGTCAGTTGCGCTCGCTTGTCTTAAAATCAGCGGAAACTTTCGTTCAAAATAGATTTTCTAATGCATGCGAAAAATCTAGTGATGATTATGAGATCTAAGAATTATCTCTGAAAAGGAATTTGGTCAATCAAGTGAATGCCAAGTTCTCCAGTTTAGCTCGTTTCTTAAATCGTTGCACAACCCAAAAAATTGTTTTGTATTTCAATATTCTCATCAAATTTAGTCGAATGCTAATAATGAATTAGGCCTCCTAGATTTGCTCTCTTGTTGTGCGTGCTAATTAAATGAAGTAATTGGTGATAGCAAGTTTTAATTGTTGATCTTCATAGCATTAGTTCAGTGTCGGCCCTCGTGTCTTGTCATCATTGCTGTAGGTGAAAAAAGTCACCGTCTACTCAAATGTCTTTAAAGATGATGTGCCAAAAAAAATCATTCGGTTTCAATTGCATGTCAAAGAAGTGCCTCAATGTTTCTCTGACCTGAAATTGTAACCGGTTGAAGACTTTTAACATCATCAACATAAACAGTTGAGGACATGAACATCATCAATAGATAGATTTGAGAAACCGTTTATCTTTTCAACTGCGACAATCATTTGAATCGATAATCGATCCGTCTTTGAAAGCTGTTTTTGTCAAATATGATATATGTCTCGTCATTATTGATGAGTTGGTAAATCTAATCACTGTTCATTCATTCATTAAACGGGCGCAAACGTCAGCGACCACGACGTGAAGAAAATATTTGCCAAACCGGTGCAGACTAGTTCCCATCCGTAGATCTGAGATTCGAGATCTGACCTCTACCGAGGTGAAATTATCACTCCTCACCCAGTGGCTGAATATGAGAATATTACAAATTTGAAGTTTGCCAGTGAACGGATTGACGGACTTTGATACGATCTACATATTCTTGGAGCTGATCGCACCAGCGTACAGCAAAACCTACTAATTTGCGAGCAATTGAACGCTGAAGCGCGAAAGTGGCGCAGAATCTAGTAAAAGTGTGAATTGAATTATTTGTTCAAAATGTCCAAATTTGAAAAACATTATATCTTTTATAAGCTTAGTACGACCCTGATTCAATGATGATGATCTTGAATTCTTGTGTTGCGTAGCTTTGTCCGTAGGTATGAGTGAATAAATTGACCGAAATGTCTTATCTTTGTCTGCTGACCACAACTGACCAGACATAACCTAAACGCTCTGCCAGCTCAAAAAGTAAAAATAATTTTTCACTTGGCATGAAGTTTACTGAAATTGGACATCCTCATCACTGAAAAATCGCGTTAGAAAATAATAGATGTTTCTTGGTGACTGCTTTTCGGCAAAATTTGTTAATGTACTGTCTCTTTTTATACATTCAACGAATCTCAAAATTCTTACATCATGAATAAACTGGTTTTGCTAGCTCACATTGTCTGTCAATTTTCATTAAAAAGTTATGTCGTCTTCATATCAGGGTAAAAATTTGAACTAAAATTTCCGAGGAAAATCTACCCAAAGTTCGCCCCAATCTACCCATACCTAAAGAGCTTGATACCATGAAATCAATATTATTGACGAAATGATACTGAAAGTTAGCGTGAAATTGGTTGAATTTTTCAAGGCGTAGGTGATTCCAAATAAAAGATACCAATATATGTATAGTAGATGCAAAGTATGTGCTAGGTTACCCCATATTTCTAGAAAAACTGAAAATATAATCGATCGTAACAAATCTAGAGAGATCGGATTGGGGAGAATAAAATAGAGTAAGAGAATGCCAGTCAATAACAAAAAATACATAATGCAACAATCAAATGTAACAATTATCAGAATATTTTTAAAGTCTACTATGTAATGAAATGCAAGAAGGTGAACATCAGAGCGTTGTCATTCAGATAAGATCACTTGAATACCAGAAATTGTATCATCAGGTTCGGCAGCTTCTTTCTCCTTGTCCAGCATTCGATCTTGCAATTGCAATGACTGACAGGTCTCCTTTCAGACGTGACAGGAAAAACGGAAAACACTTCAACAGCTTGCAATTCCTGTTGTGTTTTAATTAGTCTCAAAATTTCAAGGTTCATTCCAGGATATCCAGGGCAAATTTTCATTTTCCAGGTGATTTCGAGGTTTTCCAGGGAGCGCGGACAACCTGCTTCATGTAGAAATCCTTCGTCAAAGAAACGTTCAATTTCATGATGCCTACTAACCACAAATGACCACTGAAGAAATGTGCATGTATATGCCAAAATAATTCATGTAGCAGACGGCTTCATAGTCTACTATCGCATATCAAAATCTAAACAGGATTCCAACACCATAACGTTTGAAAATGAGCTGAGTATAGATTTTTGTGCTGTTATTACGTAACGGTCTGTATATACAATAAATCATTTGGATGTGTACTGCATTGATTATTTATGACAAATCTATAGCTCGAGAAGCGAAATCGATGTGATAGTGTTCTTATATTTGTCGCTTTCTAGGTGGTAGCAATAGCTTGTTGGAGTCATTTTGCTGCCACTTGAGTTGCAACAACAACTTCCTCATAAAATTCAACACCGATCCATAATCTTGTGTATTCACCGCGTCAAATATCAAATTTGCAATTAACTTGTGCATGCTTATTGAATACAATCCCGGAATTCGATGTCTTTGTCGGTTCTTATGATATATGTAAGAACCTACGCTTTCGATGAGTCCAATCATAAAACAAGAGAATTCGAGTTCACGAATTTGTTTTGGGAACACCGAGCCATGTCGCCAAGAAACGTCATTTTATCAATTATTACTATTGTTACATCCGTATTCGTGATCGATCTGCAAATTGCATCGAATGTATTGTCATCAATTCATATTAATTGAACTAATGGTGCCAGTCTTTTGAGCTCATCGAAAAAGGCTGAAGCTCAAAATTTTGAATATGCATTTTACAGTGCCGAAGAAATTTGACTCAATTTTTATCGGCTTGCTTTCAGGGTTTTATTTCCTGCATCGGCAAAATTCTGTGTGTCGGATTGAGTTCAAAATCATGGTTCGGCTGGAAGGTGGATCGGGTTTGGTTATTAGTTCATTGCTGTTGTGCATTTCTACTTTGCATGCTCTTTAGTGATCGCATTGCAACGATATGCAACGCATTGCAAACGATCGCATTGCAACGCACACAAAACCATTTCACCTACCTTATCCAGCAGCACAGTGATATGATATGATCCAGAAGAAGAAGACATTTTTCGATATAGTTAAGTTACAAAGGAAAAAAATTTAGAAATTACGTATACCGTTGACCGCAAACTACAGCAGTATGCGTTCATTAACTTATTGATGGAAATTCCAAATACATATGTTGCAATGACGATTGTAAAATGATTGGTTCACAACAACCAATTAACATACAGGAAATAATTCCGAATGTGTAATCGCTGTTGAAGACTAAAACGTCATTTAATCAAAATACAAGTACGATGTTGGGCCCTCTCAGGTGTAAAAACAAATAAATATATTGTCAGTCTTTGTCACCTTGCTCTATTTACAAAACAGCCAAATGTGTGGCATCAATGCAATCACATAAAAAATGCAATATTTGAATTGAAGCTCCTTCACCTCTCATATTGTGCCACTGTGAACAACCAACCTATCCTCAACGAAGATGTCGGAATATTTGTATGCATTGGAACAACCTAAAAAATCTGACTTTTCACTATGTTTGCTTTAGTGGGCTAGAAGCTGCAGCTAGACAAAAGATGCTTGTTGATGATGTGATTAAGGATGTATTTACTTGCTTCGTGGATTAAGTTTATTTACCAACAATAATAACAAGCATACAAAATTCATTAATTACAAGGTAAGTCTAGAAATTGAAGGCAAGTTAGAAAAAATAAGGTAAGTTATGCACACAGGTAAGTTATATCACACGAAGGAAGGGAATGGAAGACTTCGATCTCTGCATTTTATTGCAATCCCTTACATAAATCAATGAATGTCGGCATTTTTCGCTGGGAACTAAAAATCATCAATCCTGGTGGATATAATCTTTTTTCAGATATATTTACTTAAACTTTTTTGCTCACAATTACATTATCCAATGAACAATAATAGTCTGAAATAAATCCGAAAGTGTTTACCTATAAATTGATTACTTCATTGCATTATTTGCAGCAGATTTTTTGAAACAGGCTGATAGCTGATTTTCATCAAAACAAAGAATAAACTTAATTATTACAGACATGTTGCTGTCTTTGTTGATTCATGCGGTTTCATACATAGAGCATAGTTTCATGATTGTCGCTTGCATCTCTATCATTATTGTAGTGGTAAATTCATCAACTTCAATTTTTCTTTGCTATCGTGCTCGATCGTCTTATTAATGATGGCGAAGCTAGCTCACAGTCAACTATCTATTTATAATATCTTCACTACAAAATTAGGATCATACACTTTCTTCATGACCACAACTTCTCAAATTTAGGACGTTGGTGGTGCGAAGCCATGGGAGTGGAAGCGCGATGAGAAATTCATAACATGTGGAGAACCTTGATGACCTATTTGATGACTTTTCGTCACTCCGTTTGGAGATAGCGGAACTACCCAGTGGAACCAACGTGTTAGTCTCGCTGAATGGGCGAAGTAAATCAATTATGTATTGTCGCTGCTTGGTCCAATTTGTTGCGCTAGTAATAAATAGACCCTCTTTGCTATATTTTTCAAAGCAATACAGTCTTTACCCGGAAATCTTCGAGATCTTAAGAATCGGAAAAATTCTTAGAATTACTATGCTGCTAGTGGCCACTTATTGCCGTAGTACTTGCTATCATCTTAACACCCCGATTTTATAGCAGTAATAATAATTGCCCTCAAGATTGAAAGAACAAGAAAAACTTCATACAAAATATCGACTTTCTGTTTCTTCTTTTCATATGATAGCTGCAATAAAGTCACGCAGTTACAGCTAAACGCTGCAGTACCACAATTATAGTCACAATTTTCAAACTGTGGCATCAAATTTATACAAACATACTTCCGGAAAATTGTTTTTTTGCCAATGAATATTGCAATTGTAATGACGAGCATAAACGGGCCTTCCACACATTTATCTGACGAAGCAGCGTTATACATGCATTATATGACATGGGAAATCTACAGTTCCCTTTAAGGCAACTTAGAATCACCGTACCGTATGCAAATTTAGAAACTTCAAGATTTTTGCATGAGCGACAGGTATCCTACTTGGATGCTTGATATAGAAACATAAACTGCTCCTGTTATTGTGATGTGCTTGAGGTAAGTGCTTCAGAAAATGGTCAAATCGACGCAAATTTAGATTCTGCTCATTACAGTTGTGCAGCTCGGAAGTTATTAACGAACATTGATCGCATGAAGTGGTCGATTTTTGATTGCCTCCTATCACCGGATGTGACTCGACCTTATCTTTGGGCAGCTCAAGAGACAGAAATGCTAAGAAAACGGAGATCTTAAATAACTTGCAAGACGAATCGAATCTGAAACAATTTTTTGCAATCACAGGGAATTTTATGAGGGATGAATTTATATTTATGTTTGTTATTCTAGCTATTCATATGACAAGCATGAAATGAAGATTGACTAGACATCCTGTCCTAACCGCTTCAAAACAAAAGCTTTTTTGGATTACAATAGTCAATGATTTAATTGATTATGAAAGGATGTGTGACTAGTATGTTGTCAAGAAATAAAAATGCCCCGTTACCAATTTCCAACTTTCAAAAACAAATAACGCTTCCAGGGTTAAATCCATACAATTTATTGATCGATAGAAGCAAAAATTCGAAGTGGGAGGCGAAGCAGTGGCCGTTCATCGGAATGACAGAAAAGGAGAACCAGTAGGAAATACTCTCATTTGATCAAGAACCTTGGCCGCTGCACGCAGGCGCGAAAGGATCGGAAAATTAGGACATCAAATTTGAATAACGTGATTAACAGTAGGAATGATATTTTGTTGTAACTCATGTTCAGTTAGTCGAGTACAGTATTTCTTCACTTATACAAATTTGTCGATAAACAATCATGGAAATTCATATCGAATCGTTGACAGTCAAACAGACAAGCGCACGCAACAGCGCACATTGAGAGTCACGTTAGGAGTCGACCTTCTTTGAGCAACTGATGATTATTACATTCTGTCTATTTGCCACGTCAAACACAATTCTTAGACAAAAATAATACACAGTCGATACAGAACTCTCAAACCCAAACATCACGCTACTGGCCTTAATTGCTCAATGTTTGCCTAGACGCTCGATACCTGATAAAGTTGTTCTCTTATCTCAGCCATGCCATGACATGGTAATATAACTAACTGCACATTGTCCTTGATGACTGAAAAATATATCGTGGAGCAGCAGTCCAAGTAGTAGGGATGGTGACATTTACACATGAGGGAACGATAGTCACGATGCGAATCAATGACACGAATACTTAGTTATCAGTATCTTCTTGGATATTCACATACTTCGCAGTGGAAAGGATCGGCTAGATGATTGTCTCAGTAGACCATGCCGATCGGCCGAACGAGCGAAGATGGCGTTTTCTTAGGAAGGAAGGAGGGCTGAAGATAGCCTTATCCCTTCATTGTCACATCACCGTCGTTGAAATAAATCACAGTCCTTGGAGGCGATGGAACAAGGCTATCTTTAATTCGATTCAGGCCCTGGTGACTTCAGATATTCGTCTGTACGTTTATAGTTTTCTAACGCCCGCACAGTTGTAACATCGTGAGGAAGTTCAGATTTTCTCCGAAGAAGAGGTTTATCTTTGCGCTTCCCCATTTTCGCAGCCGGTGACAAGACTGAAGTGGTCTGTAAAGTAAAATACTTTTGATTATGGTGAAAATCATCAGATATTAAATAGTTATGTGTACAACCATTTGTTATAAGTTGGAGGACGTTTTAGTATTATTAACCAACCCGAGTTTTGTTAGAAGTGGATGTGAACAATAGTCCCACGTAAGCTGGTTACTAAAGATAATTGTATGGAGCATTTCAAACACTGACAACGCAGCACTAGGCTGTAAATACGATATTCATACTTGCATATTTGAAAATGTTATATTTAGCATGATTTTGTTTATTTTTGACGAAGTACCAAGTGCACTCATTCTAAATTTTATGACTTTGCAGTGCGAATGTTATGTTCACGAAGCTGTTTATAGGTATAAATATAAACGACACTGAAATTCACTTGTCATTAATTGACGGATACATCGTTCGCTGTTTGGGTTGGATGTTTGTGTAGTTTTTACACGAATAACACGATGTTTACGAATGTGTGCTAAGAATGTTCCAGTGCCGATAGTGAAGATAATGGAAAGCCAATATCCAATCTATCGAAAACGACTGAAGACAAACAACACGATTCAGTGCTGTCATTGACTGAGGCTTTTAATCGAGACTTTTAGTCGATTGATATTCGCACCACGAATCATGAAGTAGATGAGGTTAGAAATCATTCCGATGCGATACGTATCACATATATCGAACAATAGCTTCAAGTCTAGGTTGCACAATTGTTTTTCGAAAATTGACTGTCTTTTTGTTCCACAGGAAAATTATGCATATTTACAAGGAATTTGAATATCCGCGGCAAATCGAACTTAAATTCTTTTCCACCGATTAATGGCTGCGGGCAACATTTCACAGGCAGTACTTAGACTAGCATAAGTTGCTATTATTTAGTTGACTAAATTGACAATATCAACTGCATGTGCAACTGCTAGTACAAAACTTCTAACAAATGATGAAAGTAATGATCAAAATAAAGCCTAACCAATAATATAAGATTATCTTTTTTTTCGCCGGTATTACAGAAAAAATCATACAAACATTCGAAAGTCAGAGAAAAATAAAGATATCCATGCTTGGAGCTCCATGCTGGGTATTCATGATTTTATATAGATAGCCTTTTCAAAGCGCAATTTGATGATATTAAAGTCAGAAGATATGATGGAAATCTCCAGAGGGAGCACATTATTTGATAATCAGGTTTGCAGATGCTTGACTCCCTTCGTGCAAGTTGCTCTTTTATTACTTTCTTACTAACTCTTCCTTTATTGTCTGTTCTTCCACAAGTTTGAGGGTTGGACCCTCATTCGCTCAAACCTTAATCGCACATGCAAATGGCGCACAGTGCTGCTGACACAAAACTTAGAACAAGTTTCACAAATTACTAGATATCAAAACATCAGTTATCTAGTCAGTTATACCATGGATCGGAAACTCATTAACACTGCCGAATTATCATAGCAAACAATTTGCTTGCATTGTCTTGCATTATAGACAGAAAAATGTTATAATTAGTTAAATCGAACACAAATTTCAAAAAATTTTCTGAAATTCCATGACTTTCCCACAGAGTAATTCACTCAATTTTTCCAAGGATTCCAGGTAGTTCAACACCCTCAGCTATAAACTACACGGACATAAAAACACATGTAGGTTATGCAGTAACATTAATATGAGTTCCACAGAAAGGACACTCAAGTTACCTCTACGCACACTTCGCAAATGATAGTTGCTCCAAACATAGCATCGCGAGATTGTCGTTTATTTTAGGAACATATCTGTCCTAAAAACTATTCAATCATTTTTTCGCATTTTGTTCATTAGACTAAGACGCACATTCCAGCAAAAAAATTAAGGTGCATATTATTAGTGTTTTTTTGCATGCGCTGATAGAAGATATTTGTCCAATGTCTCAAATGGCATGAATGTCACCTATCTATGTATCAATCATTTTTTTAAAAAAATTCGACCTCTATGCTTAAGATTTGAGAGAGTCCACGATTCGAAAATATTTAACATATAGGAATTGCATTGTCTATCAATCAATTAGTCTGAAAATTTCTTCTGATGTGTTACAAGTTTCAGAAAACATGTAACTTAGTTAAATAAAAAATTATACCAAGTCTTAGATTTTTCCTTGAAAATTCAAAAATAGGTTCCTTAATGTTTTAGGTTTTTGGTCAACGTAGGAGACCTGCGGATATCTTTCATGAGTATTCATAGCATTACTCAATGCTTTTAGTCTGCATTATTATGGTACATTGAGTTCTTCCATCTCAATTACACAATATTATTAGCATATCCTTTTTCTTCCACTATGTATGATTGGTTTGAAGTCAGACCCGAAGCCATAGCATATTGTGGTTCTCAAATCTGAATTGCAGTATCTTTGTCATAGGATTATCTATGATGAGACACAATAAGCAAACCGACAAATTGCGGTTCAATATTTTAACATTAGAAGATAACAGAACACGATGTAGGACGTTTTCAGGAGTCTAGGCCCTCAAATGTCCTACATAGCCTTCAAAACTTCACGTTGTTGTTATGCAGTTATATGAAACAGCAGTTTGACCTGTATCGTTACCCGTGTTGCTACGTGGATTTTGAATATCATGCCTCATGAATGGGCTAGGCCATAGGTCGTGGCCGACCGAAAGAAAGCAACAAATACCAAGCAAGAGATGCTCTTACACACCTTAAAACTCAAATGATGGAGTTTCGGTGGACTAAGCACGTGGACTTATTTCAAAATTTATTTAAGACATCGATCCCTTTCACATTGTTTAGCTTTTGGGACGATTGAATGATGTCATTTCACAAGAGATTACTACATATATAAATTTTTTTACAGAAGCTGAAAGTGAAGATCATGATTGCTTTCAATTATCAATTGTAGATGAAGAACTTGCTCAGTGGTTTCTGGTGTTTCAGGAAGGAATGTCATTCGTCATAATGGACACTTTGAACATATTCTGCTTATGGTTTGTCATTGCTCATGTTCGTCACCGCTATATTTAGTTCTGTTTCTAAGGAAGTGACTTTCCCAATTGATTACATGTATTTTCATAACATATTCAAATTATATTTCAATAATAAGTCTAAATTTCTTGAAATTTTTTAAAAATTTTTTCAAACTTAGTGAAAAATATGACATGATTGATAGTTATCAAGGTCAAATGAATTCGTTCGGATAGCACAATAGTCAAATAAAAAAACACTGGGAATTCTGGGACACCCTGTGCTCCTTACTTTTTTGCAAAAAAATGTAAGCCTATTGTTTGACACCAAGTTCACTACACTGACCTCACTAGCCTTTTGTTCCATGTTCTTCAGATCAGAGCGAATGTCTTGATCTTCATCTGAGGCGGATATTTGTAGTGCAGCCATGTTACTGCTGATACCGCCACTATCTGAACGGTTCCGAAATGCTGTATTCGATGTTATCACGTTGTAGAGAGGATTTCTCCGTGCTCGAGTGTCAACCTTCTGCCACCTATCTTCTCGCAGCCTTGATTCCTCTCTTTCTCTAAAAAAGACACGAATGTAATAAAATTCCTTTGAAGGAGACAGATGCATCTACCTACAGTGAGTTTAACTGGAAAAATACCAAGTTAACTTACCTTTGCCGTTCTACTTTATAATGCTGTGTACATTCATCAAACAATTTTTGATTCATTTCCATGAATAATTTCAGAGCATTGTAAATAAGACTATGTATCGTCCTGAAAAAAAATGATGCATGGACATATTTTATATTCATGTCAATGCTTATGGCATAATTGAGGTTGCATATCATATCAATATTATCGACTGTCTCAATCGTTGATATTGTTAAGTAGGCCTATATTATAAAGCTATACATAAACTGTGCTAAGTTCGGCACTGACAGAAATACTTGTATTCAGAGGATTTTCCGTAGTTGAGAAATGATAGAAACTCCGGATTGGGATGCTTTCCTCATGGGTTATCAGTCCACGCATATACATCCTGCACAGTCGTCTAAAATGACTCGGCTACATGCACATGCACTACATGTGTCCTACGAAGGTGTGATCCGAAGTCGGATCGGATTAGGACTGCAATCGGATTGGACAGGTTCGGTCAAGAAAAATCCTAATTAATTCGACATTATAGAAATTATTGTCTTCAAAGCAACTAAGCAAATTACTTTTAATTACGCTGAAAACATAACATGCTGGACACTTAGTCCATATTTCAAACATGTGGACATGGAGACATCTATGTTACTGGTATCTGATATTATTCCATTTCTCATATACAGTGGACTCTCGATATAAGAATCACATCGGGAAATTATGTTTTGATTCTTGTAACAAGATTATTCTTATAGCGAGTTTTTTATGAGCACTCATGCTTTTTATTTGTAGAAATGATGATAATACAAATATATAATATAAATGATATAATATAATAATATAAATGATATAAATAATATAAATGATGATGTAGAAATACATCCTTATTAGTAATCAGTATAGATAAATGCTTACGTAACTATTAAATAAGATGTTTCTTTGTGGTTCCTATTACCCTAATTACACTTACATAGTTACACACTTGCATAGTTAAGGAAAACAAGAAGACAAAAAAACATTCTTTTTCAGTTCAGCTTCAACTTCGTCTAAAAAAATCTGATATCTTGCTAGAGTGAAGGCTCTCATTGGTTAGTTTTAGGATTTCTTCTTCCATTTTCCCAAGGGCCGGGATGGGATACTGTAGTGTTGCAAATCAAAAAGGCCAGCGTTCCGCGTCGATTCGCTTTCTTATTACTCAGGCAAACACATCACAATGATATAGACAGAAATGTATGTCCGACTTTCACTTTAGGTCCCAATTATGCGAAAATATGACGTTATGTAATTTGACGCACGAGAATGGAAGGCAAGAGTGTGACGCCATACTTGGGAGACTGGGAGACACAGTAATACCGCATCATAGGCGGCAAAGCCCACATGCACACACGCACCAAAGAGGCCACCACGGCTGAGAAGCCGACAAACACCTACGAGACACAGTAATACCGCATCATAGGCGGCAAAGCCCACATGCACACACGCACCAAAGAGGTCACCACGGCTGAGAAGCCGACAAACACCAACAGATACAGTCATCTCCATCTCGTGTCATGAGTTCTGATGACGCGCATTGTCACTTCTAATCGAAGGGTATAGTAAAATAACGCAATTGGTGAGGATTTCAGTGGATTTTATCTTCTCAAGGTTAATCGTGATATCATGACGCTTTTAATTGACGTCCCTTGGCAAATATAATCAATAAAAAGTAGGATAACGCCATTGGTGAGTATTTCGGCCAATGACAGTTTAAGTGTCATTCACTGATTCTTATAACGAAAGTGTGTCCTTATTTATTCTTATAACGAGTGTAAAATACATAGTATTTCATACTAATTTCTTGAATGACTATTTAGACATTGATTCTTATAACGAAAGGGACATGATAATTATTCCTATAACGAGCGGAAACTTACAACGCTGTATAGAAATGTTTCGGGAAAATGGATTTGATTCTAATAACGAGTTTATTCTTATAACGAGTGATTCTTAAAACGAGAGTTCGCTGTATCTGCATTATGCAAATAGCCTACATTGTACATTCAGGTAGGCTATTCCATTGTGGTGCAATATATTCTTCAAATAAAGACATTTCATAAATCATAACATCATTAGGCTAATCAGGCCATACAAAAATGTTGAACCCCTGTCGTATCATTCGAGTCATTAAAGGAACCAATCCGAATGATTAGATTATTAAGATAATTCACCAAAAAAATATTAGCATTATGTCCAACCACACATTGAAGACCAGACCAATATTTTGACCGGAAGCGATAATGGGCTGCGAACACACATAATGTACATGCCCAGATAGTTTTTGCTGTTGCAACCAGCAGCGACAGTGTTGTTGATTTGATGCAGTGCAGTGACTGTGGAGTGCTCTTTCTTGAATCCATGTTGAAAAGGCAACGAAGGGACGAATTCGGTGATGATTGTGCGAATGATCTTTCCAGTGTTTTGGCAAGAGGAGAGAGGACAGAATTATGTCGGTCAGAGGTGTGAAGATGGATGTCGCTGTTGTGTTTTGGGATTGGTATGATGCCGGCAGCTCCATTCTGCTGGTTATCTGGTTCGTGTTGAGTGAGTGTGTAGATGTCTGCTAGGTATTGGCTGGCAGTGAGAACGAGGTGTTTTACTTATGTTGATTTTAGTTTTTCTGGCCAAGAGAGTTGTTGTTTGAAGAGGCTTGTTCTTTATGTTGGTATTAGAGTTACAGCGTCGAATGACTTAAGGATGCCACTTACGCCAAATGTGTACCAATCATTATCATCTTAGATAGACCGACAGCATACAATGGTATCAATTACACCCATAAGCTAGCTAGGTCACTGGACAAAACAACACACTGAAATTAAGCCAAACCGTCAGAAGATTTTCCATCGAACTTTCGTCCATAAAGTAATGTATGGCGAATGCCGATGCACCATGGCGAGAACTTACTTGTTCCAGTGCTGCTTAGTTTTGTACAACGCAGGAAACATGATAGGCAAAATGTCTTTTACATTGTCTGACATCAATGAAAGAACATATTCATTGTTCCAAAAGTATAAAGCTCGCTCTGCCACCTGAAAACCAATAAAACATTATAACACAGCTTTACTCAAGCATCAGAGAAACATACCTGGAAGTGAGGAGAGGACACACATTTTGCGAGCTGATTGAATAGCGGCCTAATCACCTTTTGGAATTCCACTGGCTCAATTACATCTAGAATCTCCTCCAACTCATTCAAAAACATCACCTCCTTGGGACTATGAACCTTCGGCCAAAATTTCATCAAGCCCATGATCACTTGTTGTGTTAAACTGGGGTCCTTTTCCAGAAACTGAACCACACAATATGCTAGTTGAGGATGATAAACACTTAGGGATTTAACTTTGTGTAATGGCAATAATACTCGCATCAAGAAGACTTTGTGTTCATCTTTTAGAGGTAAAGCAAAACCATTGATAATACTGCCAAGAATTTCTAGGAGTTCTGCCACACCATTATGATGCTCAGTTTCGTAGATAAATCTGTAAATTGTTATAATAGAAAAGTAAGAACATAGTATTTTTAATATGGCTAAGATTCTATATAACTTTTTTCATTCAATAAGATAAAGTAAGAATTTCGCAAAAGATATCTACCGAACACTTTTTTAAAGAATGAATAAACAGGTAATTCCGTTTCAAGCGATCAACAGCGTGAAGGTCGCATAAGTCGAACATAATAAGGAGCCTTGTATTACCATATCGTGTGGTTATGATTTTGTCGCCGACATCTATCACAGTAATACCCATCAATACAAATTAGAGTGCTGGGATCATGTTTGATTTTTCCATAGATATGTCACACTCGTGATAATTTCATTTTCATGCAATGGAACTTTTATGATCACTTCCCGCTAAACTTCAAATTTTCAAAATTTTCCCAAAATCCATTACCATTGATAAGTCGATCACAGCAAATCTAAAGAAATGAACATCCAGTGCTCCGACAGGGGGTCAGTGCTCAATTTCGTGTCGAAAGATATTTATCACGATTTTACATGTTATGTGCATTTCAGAAATTCTACTAAACAGAAGTTTGCATTTATCATTATTTTAACGCGTTTTTCGTCATTATCATGCTCGTGTTCCGTTATATATATTTATCGAATCCTGGAATAGAAACATATATCAAGTTTACATTATACCGGTACTATTGTCATTCTGGTGTTAACATGTTGGTAAAAAAATGATATTATGAAACACAATTACACATTTTGTTCTTGAAAAATTAAACCCTGTTTAGGAAATTTTCAGGTATAAAGCCACGAAATATTCAATAGATTATTAATACTTAAGCCAATTCTGTCGCACTATGCATTTCACATTTTCTTATTCAAGTGGTAACATGGACTGGATTAGAAACTATTTTCAAATATAGAGTTGCGAGTGTACAGAAATCATGATGAATAAAATGATGGTCCTGTTTTGTTACTTATTCCTCTGACATTGCTTGAGAATACGTCGCATATTCGAGGGATAATTAGCTCATACAGCTAAGCATAGTACGATACTCAAATACGTTCTTTTCATTGTGATACATGGACTCAGTTTCAAAATGATGATATGAACGATGAGGAGTGATATATTACTTTATTTAAATAAAGTACACATAAACTATAAAACAGTATGTATGCATGTACATGTATATGAAAGACCAATTCAATCTTTCAATTGACTGACAGTCTGTGAATCGCAAGCGTCTGTACAGTGCCGTTTGAGGACTCGATTCATCTCTTTGTTGGTGAGTTTGTCCTTTTCATTTCTTAGTGCTTCAAGTTTCTCACCCGCCTCTGTTGCTTTCTTCTGCGCCTCAATCAAAAGCTCTTGTAGCCGATTCTATTCAGCGATTTACTGCTCAGTCTTCTTTTTATTCATTTGCCTTCGCAAGTACAACCTTTCGGCGTTAGCTTGCCTCCTTCTCTTTCGAGATCTCTTCTTGAAGTATTCTCTCCATTTCCTGCTGTCTTTTCCTCACTTCCTCTTTTTCCTTATCTCGCTTCGCTTGCTCATAGGATGCCCTGGCAGACACAAATTGCTGAACAAGCTCCAAATTTATAGGAATAGTTTAAGGAGACCAATTTTTGGTCTTCATGATTGACTTGAAAACAACAAGGGCATTAACGGCATCGGGTAACAAAGACTTTTCTTCAGTTTGTATTACTTACAATCAAAACTATAATAGAATTCGAAAATGCACTCTGGAGTCCATAATAATAATTTGCTCATTAACACAGTGTCAAAAACGTTTATATATTCGCGTCTCAATTTCCCGTTCAACGCCAAATTCGCGTTGCTGTCGGAGCATTGAATATCGCATTTTGTCGAATAGAACTCACTCTGAAATTAAACCTGCTCTAACATTGTAAAAAACATCATATGTGGCCTCGTGAAGATCTAGTAGATGAATATTAAACTTCACTCAAATTGAACAATAGCTTTCAAATTAGAGTTGACGTTGTAAAATCTGTTGCTGTAATTTGTTCAGATGCAGTCAGAATTCTTGAAATATAACCAGATATCAGAGGGAAAGATCATAACTAGGTAAAAATGTGGAAAGATAAAAATAGATAACCGGATGAACATTCCAACGAAGGTGTTATTAAAATGATTTCTGCAAGACATCTCTCGAAAATGATATGCCTTGCTCGTGAAGATGTAATTAAGCTCACTGTCACGATTGAACAATATTTGAATAAACCTAAAAATGGCTGATGTGATGATTCGTTGCATGAACTCAAGCTATTTACGTTGTTGTCATTTCTTATTTTTCTATTTATTATTTTCATTTTGCATTAATGCAGCAGCTGCTACAGTCCTACACGCTAGCTGAAAGACCAGAATTTTTATGAAGGAAACTATAAATTCAACAAGAAGGACTGATGTCACTTTATGTCACATTCAAACAAAGTAAAAAATCAACTGCGTGCGCATACAGGTACAACAGCAAATCCATATTTTGCTGGCTGTTGACTAGCATTGTTATTTCAGTAAGAGATACAAAATCAATTTTGCGATCACAATCACGGTTTTAGATAAAAATCACGTACTACTTTGAACATAGTGGCAAGTATTGTGATTCTCATTGATTTTCATGCGACCATAGAAGAGATTGAAAAGGACATACATAACTTGAGTCGACCAAGCATCCGTTTCTCACTAAAGAAATTAACCAAAACCATGTAAGAACTGCCTATGTACATGTATATAAGTCGCACCAAGCTAATTGCTGACTGGGTCCAGCAATTAATAAACATAATACAATGCTCGCACAAAAAAAATTAGTATCAAATTGAATAATTATTATTAAACGGATACTTGTATTAAAATTCCATCTTTAAAATGTACGTCCTTCTTGTCGTCAAGATCTTCGACATCGGTATTCAAAAAACACTTTCACGCGAGATAGGCCATTTCAGTTACTCTGACTAGTGCTCAGCACTTGTATTATTCGTAAACTTAGTGATTGGGTCAATACTAGAATTTATACCTACGTATATAATACATAGGTCCATCTATCAAAACAATACCGTCGAGTCAACATTCTCACGATTCATGTTTGACAATTATAGAGTTTCATGCGTGACTAGAAACCACAGTTTGATGTGAGAATTTCCTACCAGATTTTTTTGTATTTGTCATCCCAAGGGAATGATGGTATGTGAGAAATGGCTAGTGCTTGTGGCACACTGTCTAGTTGGAGGGGGATGAATGTCTAAAGAAACAACAACACAATCTACATAGAAACGTCGAATCGAGTTGAGATTAAATCGTTCATAATCATTATTCATTATAAATGCATTTATCTACATCACCTTGACATAATGCAATTTAAACTCACTTGTAAAAAATGTTATTTATTTGCTTCCGAATATAGGCACGTAAACCAAGAAATTTCCCATAAATACGATGAAGGATTGTCTTGAGAAAATCGCGCTCCCGCGGGTCTTCACTATCAAATAAGTCCAGCAACTACAAAATAGACACAACAGTAACTATAATAGAATGAAAATAATAGAAGACTGTACATGATTGACAAAGATATGCAATATAGTTTCTTGAAGCCTAAACTGTGACGTAACAGAACATCCAGGACACAACATTGACATTGCGATGATCTGAAACGCTAAGAAATTATATACTGCGACAATTTCTAGCATACGTGCACATAATGACATTGTAATGAAGATTGCATAACGGGAACTTTCATCATCAAATGAACTGCTGATTGCATCTCGTCGTGATGACTGAACTATTCATCTACATCATGAAGATGCTGTTAAATTTTCAGTCTTTTAGTCATCATCCTTTGTGTGCTCTCATTTCCAAGCAGTTTTTAGTCGAAATAATCAGCAAAACTTATTGGAGACTTTAAATTTATTGGAAATATATCAATCAGAACAATACTTTTGGACTTTTTAACACCTGATCACACAAATTCAATGAAACTTGTTGCATCTTCATGAGTCTATCAGTGAGTACATACAGATGTATTGTACATCCATCCGAACTAATGCATTTACGCATACAGGGCTCAAAATTAGGTACCGAAAAAAATCAGGAAAATTTATGGCGAGCGGCCTGCGGAGCGAGCATAAAAAAATCCGAGCTTGCGAGGAATTTTTTTGGAATTTTAAACCTTAGAATGCATTTCCTGGCATCTCAGACTTGAGGGAGCAAATCTCCGGTTGGCCTATAGCTACCTTTGAGGTTTCATGGTCTAGAATAATTCTAGAATTTGAAAGACCACTAGAATAATTCTAGAAGGTCTAGAATTTGTCGGCAAAATATCGTGGGAAACCCTCCCCCCCTAAGAAAATGCCCTGGCGACGGCCCTGATAACACCATATCTAACAATTGTTTGATAAATGCAAACACAGGGTTGCTTAATGTTTTGTGACTTTACTACCGTCCAATTTTCAACTTTGTATCATTACGTGATATAAAGATAAAGTAGAACTGAAATACAAAGATAGAAACGCACTAGGTAAGACATTGAAGTGATACATCACTATTCATTAATAAAAAAGTTATAAAAATGTCAAATAAATAGTGCATATTGAATGAAAAATCTGACAAATTTAGGAGGCTATGAATCAATTAGTACAAAATATTATTTGGGGTAGATGGGTCCGGGTGGGGGGTAGGTATGTGTTTTTATTGCATATTTCTGCTTATCTCAAAAATGACAAAAATAAGTTTCAAAAATCCGGATAAATCCGGAAAATTTCGAGCCCTGCGCATAGAATCCATTAGTCGACAATTTGCAACAAGAGCAATGTTAAGAAATATGCCGAGTGACGGAGGGTGAGGGGAAAATGATGCACAAGGCGGGCGAGGATTGGAATGGTCTACAATTTTATCAACAGGCCTTGAAGGAACATATTCATACGACAAAGGATGCAGTCAGCAGGTAGAAGGGTCGAATTCATCGACGGTTACCTTCATAGATGACGAGGCAACTCAAACTGTCAATGTAAATACTACCTATTTATTGTTAACATTCTATGTAACTCTAATTTTGTAATGATAATCAAAATATCTTTTGAATTTATTTCAAGATCTAATTCCTTCTCATGTTAATATCCAGGGTATCTAAAAAAAGATCTGAGACTTCAATTTTATAGCATGTAGGACTTTTTTGAGACCAACATTAAGAACTTTTCATCGGATGCTTTGTGATTTTAGTTAGAGACTGATTGATTATTTTTAAGATGCATTACTGGGTAATCCATCTCTTCAATTCTTCTTTTTTACTCTGTGAGTTGTTTTGCTCTACGCCGTGAAATTCATTTCATAACATTTTAATCAAACATGAGACAACTTCTTTTGAAAAAGTCTATTAATATTTTGGGGAAATTCTCATTGTCTGCACCCTATCATTCTAGAAATATGTGTCAGAATCGTGAATATAGCTAAAACGAATAAGTGATTGATAAACATCAGAGAACAATGTTGCAATCAATGTTTCATGATCACAATAATATGGAGTGACAGAGGAATTTTCTGAAGATAACCTATACTGTTAAACAATCATCTATCGATAGATGATTTTGATACATTTTCCCATAGCACTGACAACGGAACTGGACACGGGAAAACAATAGCACCTATTGCTTGAGAAATAGTTTTGTGGCTATTGAATGTAGGCCGGATCTAATGTAATTTTTTCCTTTATTTTAAAGCACACCTAGCAGTCAAAAACGATAAAATCCACACATTGTAGAGACGTCTCTGAGGATTTGCTTTACTTCGGTTCATTCAGTTTAACCGATAAATACTACAGACATGACGCTCGAAATGTCTTGATCCCGTGCGTAATGAAGTGTCGCTTTCAATGACTCAGATAATGTGTCGCAAACTGAATTGTGCGCTTAATTCTTGTCGTGAAATAACGAAATTTCAAAATTTTATTTTGCATAAAAAAATCAATCCATGCAAACAAATCTACAGAAAAATGCTAATGTTTGCTAGAATATAAGGTAGGTGAGAGGGAATCACTCTCAAAAGCCTATCAAACAACTCGATCAATAGAAACTGTGCACGTATATAAATGAATTCACACACTTGATTCCTTCCCCAGAGCTTATAAACATTGAACTGGGTATTCATTTTGTATCCTCTTGTGAAGGTGCTTATGCTTTAAAGCTATTTGACGAACAAGTGCACTCCAATCAATTGTCTTCCATTCCTATCCGGCATCTTACCGACTGAGAGCTGTCGCGCCGAAATTATGGACAAGCTTAACGCAGTATCAGTCTGGACAACTCACGCACTCCGCCAAGTCCTGCATGTTGGATAGCCAATCCGCAGTCTACGTTCACGACACCACCGTCAACCAACAACCTCCAAAGCATCCAGTACCGGATCAATTGGCTCCCTACCTTCATCAGCCCTACTGAACTGCAAGCTGCCTCAGCACGAATGGGTTCAACTCAACCGCCTCCGAACCGGTGCAGAGCGTTTCCGGGTCATCCTTGAAGGATGGGGTGTCGTCAGCTCGGCGGAGTACAATTGCAACACTGGTCAGCAAACCCCAAGCCACATCCTGCTCGACAGCCCGATCCTGAAAATACCCTAGTCTCACATGTAGCATCACATGGACATGCTCCAATATCAGCGATGAATTCAGAGAAGAGACAAATTCGAATAATTCGTTGTTTTGGTTCCTTTCACTTCAAATTTCGTTGTCCTGGAAGCCGGGTTGGCAAAAACCCAAAAACCTCAATTGGGAATTACTTAATACTTAAGAAAACGCAAGTGTTTAAAGGGAGTTGACATTCCATGTTTTGCTACGATGTTAGATAATGAGTTATTGTTATCAATATAATAATACGTGCATTCAATTGTCATAATTGTTGCTATTGTAGTTATTAATATTATCATCATTATTATTATTAATATTATCACTATAAAGAAGCAGGGCAGGCCTATATTATAAGTCGACCTTTCAATTTGAGAATTGATGACCCTGATGTCCAGGGTGCGATTTGTGCTGTTGTTGCTCCCGCGATTCACCTTATTCGTCATCAATCATTGACAAAGGTTGCATACATCATAAATCTCATATGCGTCCGCCTCTGCGTTCGGTCTTCCTATTGCGCATCGAGCGTCAACGGTCATGAAGAATCAGCACATGGGGTATCTACTCTGCAAATTTCATATTGCTTACAGAAATTACAAGGGCATTCGAAAATATCACGTGGCACAGGACTACCACTCACCAAGCGCGATTACCATAGTTCTTGAAACGAGACACTGGGCGGACATGGATGTTGATATTCATCACCCTGCCTTGGAATAAATCGTAACCTGATTCTTGACAAGGAACGCCCATCAGAAATTTGAACACTTTTCGAAGCTAATCAAATCCCTGCGTGCATCAAGTGTCAACAGGGTTAAAAATTATGCAGACAACTCTATGCAATGCGGAAATAGTTGGACGCAGTTCAATCTCCAATGCCTGTGATGTGCGGAAACGACTGAAAAGCTTCGTAGACGCCGTTATCGCTATGATCACTGATGATGCAGGACACGTGATAGTGATGACAACACTTCACGATAGATTTCCTTTTCACTTCGGTAAAGCTTCTGCAACAGTGGCTACGACGCTCGCCTTTCGTTTTAAACAGGCTAGAGTGCCAGTTTGCAAGATAAATACACGCGCAGCAGCCTATTGTGCAGACTTTTTATGCAGCCATTCTAGATATTTTAACCTAGTTTGGGCCTTTCCAAGCCGTACTGACGAGCCCTTGTAGAGCGAAACGCAGCGTCTGCGGCTGCCAAGGAAGTTTTGTGCTTAAATTGCTCACATTTTCCTTTTGCATCTTCCTTTCTGTTCTTGTGGAGTTGGTTTAGAATGTTTGTTATACCAGAAAACTGCAACTTGGTGAATTTGTAGATCGCAGGGGTGCCAGCCGTCCTTTTTTAAGATGGACAATTTTGAATTACTTGCCGAATGCAATTTTTGATTTGTGCAAATGTTCATTCAATTGATTTATGCAAGGCAATTGAAACTGCATTACTTCGCGGCAGAGGTCCACTGGAATTTCTCGAATCCATTCAGAATTCTCATCCGCTTTCTCGCGATCACAGCAGGTCGAAAGAGTTCTGACTATTTGTCCTCTCCGGACGCAACAATAAGTCTTCTATCTTTCGTTAGCAAATGCCTCGAAAGAGGCTTGGATCAATGGGCAGCACCTTGCTCGAGGTTGTTTGTCAGGCATTGGTGTACCTAGGAGAAACAGCCGTAGATTGCTACATTAGGGACCATCCATAAAGAACGTCCGCAGCGAGGGGAAGGGGGAGGTTGGTAAGTGCAGACATTTGCGGACGTGTATGAAAGGAGTGTCAAAGAAAATGCAGACGCATCCGCAAACGTAGTTACTCACATCCTGGATAGATAAGCTTTGCGAATGCTGCTGAGTCAGGTAAGATGCCTGACAGGCATGTCAAAAATACCTTGTCGGAATGAAACAACTGTGTCAATGAGATGAAAATGAAGTACAAATTCTTGTGCTATCTTACATTTTATCAAGTCATTGTTGTCCTTCAGATCAGTAGTAGTGCATGATAAGTACATGTATATTTATAAAATATAGCGGGTAATTTTCACGCATGCAAATTGGCACATAATAAAATCAGATGATAGAATTTCAGAATTATAGAAAAGTGTAGTTGTTCTATAGGCCTACTAATAATTCAAAATGCTGATCTCTTTTTAGAATGACGTGTTTTTTATTTACTGAATTTAGGCCTATTGTGTGCTTCAGCACCACGCAATGCATAAGTGATTTTGTAATATATATTCGTTTAAATACTATATATGTAAGCTTTTTTGTGCAAATATTGTAACCTACACATGTAAGGCTCTGCAGACAATGAGGGGAGGGGGAGTAAAAAATGCCATTATTTTGCGAGTGTCCCTTATGGATGGCCCTAATGGGGAAATCTGGAGGGGCACTGAAGAACTTCTGATGATTTTTCATTCTTTCACTGATGATTTTCATTCAATCAATAAACGTTTACAACTACTACTACTTGAGGCGGTTGAAGTTGATACATGGATTTGTTGAGAGCAGGACATCACTTGGTAATGGGGAGAACCAACAAGAGAATCTGCTAATAAAGATTGGAATCGTGTAGCGTGAGGAGTCGAAAACACAAAAAGTAGTGGTTTAATGAGTGGTGGGGGTCGGGCAGGTGGATATGAAGGTCACTTTAGATTTAAGTGCAAATATTGAGTTGCTTCTCCATTCCAAACCGCGAGATGAGCCTTGTAGGTAGTGCGGACCTGAACATCCTTACAACCGCAACATCTACATCAACATCTAAGTATATATGAAATGTCGACGTCCGATAGAAAAGGAGAAATCATGAAAACCTTGCAAAGAATGTGGTCATTATTTTCGACTTTAGCATGTCATCCGTCAGTTTTTCGTCCATGATCGAGGTTAAGTAACCGAAGCGTTGCTCATGGAAAATGCATTTTGAAAAATTGACTATGTTTTGGACTGTACTACTTTCAGAGGATTTTTTCGAACGACCATTTGCTCAAAAATGAACAATTGCAATGAAAAAGCTCTCAAAGTGACGATAACGGCTACAGACGGTGTAGGGTCTGACTGGTCATTCCTGAGAACTCTTCATACTTTTCAATTGCCACTGGCCTTCACAGGAACAGAAACAAGATTTTTGACTCAACGTCTCGAGATTCTTTAACGAAGGCTACAAAATATTCATGCATAGCAGTGTAGAAAAATTATTACAACTTGACATAACATGAGAATCTAGACAATAAACATGAAAAAAATATAACGCAGAAATATGCGTGAGATTTCACAGAATAGTGTATAAGATTGACCAAAGCAATCTTATCACACGGAAATATATACGGACGTATAGTGTGAGCATGAAGAGATGAGCTATGAAATATATGTGGAGCATGAAATGCGAACGATACTCAAACAAACTGATATAAATAAGGTAATAAAACTTCTCCAACACAACCATTTACTAATTTTAAAATGTTTTGAATGCGAAGAATTAGTATTTTCCACTGTGTTGATAAAATACGGATGTGTTGCTGAAGTGCTCATTAATTCAAGATTTCAAATATTTACAGATGTATACACGCAGCTTCAGAGTTTCCTATATGCAGTTCAACAACAGATCATCTGCACAGGAAAAGGTTGTTTTGGGGAAGTTTTATTACCTTATCTACAGGGCTGCCGAGCATGATCTTCAAAAAGTTCATGTACATTTCGAGTACATAGTTCTTTTTGGTTTATGCAGAGTAGCAAGTAGTACTTGTTTAGCATTCTATCCATAGAGGAAATACACAAGCATAATACTACACAGCATCTAATTTCCCCCCCCCCGAGAAAATCTCGGCATGCTTAGATAAATTCTTTCACTGACCAAATGTGTCAGCTGCCGATTTGCTATGCACATCCACCTATCAATGGCTTGTGTAGAGCTCTGAGAGCAATATTTGGATGATCTCATTAATTGTAGAAGTCTAGTTCGGATGACGATTTGTCTGAATCTGATTTACTGATTCTTTACAATAGCGTATGCTGCAATGATGACGTCAAACAA
This sequence comes from Prostheceraeus crozeri, assembly GCA_907163375.1. Classification (NCBI taxonomy): domain Eukaryota; kingdom Metazoa; phylum Platyhelminthes; order Polycladida; family Euryleptidae; genus Prostheceraeus; species Prostheceraeus crozeri. The sequence continues at coordinate 36,236 of CAJQUW010014436.1, forward strand.
GGCAGAAACACTTGCAGCTCCCGCAGTCATTTATTTTGTTCTCACCTCTTGAATTTTTTCCTGTCGGGGTCTCGGCATGTTTAGACTAGTGCAGCTATTACATAGAAATCCATGGCCCTTTTTTCTCAACTGGTCAGAGAATGATTTCCATGTGATTAGCAACGATATCTCACTAGCCAATTATACCTTCGGGTAATTAATTGGTTAGTCTTCCCTCCTCATTACAATGCCTGAGAGAATTTCAAGATAAAAACAAATCTATGTAAGTATTTTTCAAAACGAATATGAATTGTTGGATCTTCTTCCAACGCAATATTTTGAAAATTAGGATGAATGTGACAATCTATTCAGCTGAGATGTATTGACATTGAAAACTATGGAAACAACTCGATATTTCAAATGCTTTATGACAATGTTTACATACATCAGGTGATAGATGCTTATTGATTGAACATTTGCTTATGACAGATAGAATAGCAACACTATCTCTATAATTGTCACTTCTATCAACAGAGATATCAATGTGATCATTTGTAACGTTTGAAGATGCTGATAGATAGATGAGTCATTGCATTTCAGATCGCGTGATATTAGAAATTTCAGAGTTTCATCGAAGTTTCATGAAAAGTACTCCCATAATAAATGTACATAGGTCTTAACCACTGAAGATTGATAAAAACAGATTGTTTTGTTAATTTTAGAGCATTGCTTCCACTGTTCATGCATTTCTTGTTTATGCAGATTTCTGACAATTTTCAGTTGTCATATACATATATTACATATGAGACAATATGAATCCCTATATTCGCATGAATCGAGTAAGATGTTTGAAATTATCAGCTTGTCAATCAACTGTAGGATTGATTAGCTTTAAAGAATCATTTTGCATAGCCTTATTAGATGATCTATTGGCAGTCTATGTACGTCAGATAATTCGACCCCCACCCAGCGTATCTTAAACATCAATAGACATTGAAGCCAAATAAACCGAAATAGTATATAGCGATGGTATTTAACTGATGTATACTACAGAATTTTACAACTCAGCTTCCTGTTATGCCGAGGCTTCCAGGGACGAGTAAACCAGCGATGACCAACAATTCTAGTACACTGCTGGAGCTGTGAAAACCATCGGAGAATGATTGACTAAAAATCAGGTGAGTGAAAAGGACCTTCGGATGAGAAATGGAAAAGTTAAGGGAAGGATCTAAAGGAGTGACTCTTGTGAAGAGAAGCATAACTGGCTGCTTCCTTAATACAGGGGCGGGCAAACTCTTCATAGCGAGGGCCACAACATAACTCCTAAGGCATTTTTTGGGCCATGACAAAAATGCGAATATCTTCCGTGATTGCTTATTTTCTATTAAACAATTCAAGCATCAATGTGAAGGCTGAACTGGCTTCATAGAAGCAGCAATGAAATAACGGCTTCAATAATGACAGTGAACAAACAACACGTCATACATTTGTCCTAATTTGCTCCCTTCTTGCTTCATTCATGTGTGCGTGTTCATGACGCCTGTTTATCTACCTAACATTGGCTACAGTTCAGTCGTGTCATAACTAGGGCAGTTTTTTTTGACTTGTCAAAAAAAGTCAAAATTTTGTCAAAAATATGGGTTCGGTAAAAAAAGTCAAAATTTATGACTGCAGGATTTTAGCTAAAATAATGACACAAATTGAGGTACGTGAAATCGTCAATTCTTTCGAAGGAACGGACATCCTTGTTAGTCGTGCTAAAGCTGCTATCAATGATGCCACAATCGCACAGTCCCTCGTGAAGATTCAGCGCGACTACCAGGAACTTCCGAAACTGATCGAGAAAATGAGAGCTCGAAATACACTCTCAAAGAAGCCCACGACGATATAGCGACACTAAACTTGAAGCAGGACTGTGTGGGCATCGGTGCTTACATAAAAAAACGCATGATCAAGAACTGTGACGTTGACAACATTATCAAATCAAAACAAGTGAACGTGTCTCCAGCCGTGTACGCTGAACTTAAGTGCTGTCAGCCAACTTCTGCTGCAGTTGAACGATCCTTTTCTATGCTGGGTAAGCTTTTGCGCAAGGACAGACCTTTCTTGCCTGAAAATGTATGCAACTATTTGTGTATGTACTACAATAAACTGTAATGGAATATGATTCCAGATTGGAAAATTCTCGTTTTCTTTAAGGTCAAAATTTGTCAAATTTTCTCGTTTTCAAGGTCAAAATTTGCTTTTTATAGGTCCAAAAAAACTGCCCTAGTCATAACCAGTCGTTATCTCTGGTAGCCCATGTATGCTCACAACGAATAAGTGGTGAACCAGAATTTCAGGGAATCCACAAATTAAACACATGTCAAGACGCAATGCAAATTGATAAGCAACCTGTTGGCCGGAGAGAAAAATGACACGGGCCGGAGGTTGCGCCACAGAACTACACCACAGAAGGTTTGGATCGAAATTAGGAGATTTCGGAGTGACACTAAGAGAACGACAGTGGAAAATCTATCAGTTGAACGGATTGAGATCGAAGGTCGTTGACGGAAGATCGACCAGGCACATTTAGGGGCAAGAGATTGAGGTCTAGGGCAGTGTTGGATTTGACGGGGGGGGGGGGGAAGGGGGGAAGTTCTCCTCCACTGCATCGTCGCATCCCCGGCACTGAAGCTGCGGTTTCCTTCCCAGGGGGGTGGGGAGAATTTTTCCCTGATAATTAGACTCTACATTGATTCGCCGCAGTAAAATGATGATTTGATTGTCAATTCAATGCTTTTGCATAAATTTGTGTTTTATTAAATTTTTCATCTAAGCAGTAATTTGGCAAGTTCGAAAGTCAGACGATGAAACGACCTCTATCGCACTTCATCATTTCCGCCTGCGTATCTGTCATATATCTAATCAACATTGACGCATGTAAAACCAAGGAATGTAGCGGTCTTCACAAAGGGATTGTTTATGCCGTAGCAGCTGAGATGCTGATCATCCGCTGAGATATTGCGCATCCTACATGATCACTTGAGATAACAGATGTTCTCTTCATCAACTTTGCAATGTCAGAAAGTTGATGAAGTGCTTTCAAATCCGTGCGACCCATGGACCGTCCACCTACATGTGTGATGGCTTGCCAATTGGAATGCCTACAGCATGTATCTGTCATTCGATTCGTTCTCAATACATATTTCTTAAATGTTGGTGGATAACATCACAGGCAAAGCAAGAACGTACTTCTATCGTGCTCACCCAAGAGATTTCTCTCTCCCAACAGTCAGTGACTTTCTACACTTTGGTTTGAATTCACGGTAAGTAAAAAATTACAATGAAATGATGCATCCACAATCAAGGTCGGTGGTACGAAACGGTACAGGGTAACCCCTTCAGTGGCTACAAAAGCCCGATCGCTGCGTCGTTCCTGTAAGCAGTAACGACTAACTTCGACGTGAGAGACCTCGGCCTCGGACTTATATCTGGGTGTTTCTCTTTAATGGGAATGCGGAAGAGCTCCGCTAACGAAGCAGTCGAAGTCATGAGCTTAGTGTACCACCGATCTGGCCAACAGAAGTAGGACGACCTTTAGAGACGGCTGGCCACCACTTACTGCATGTTTAATTAGACATTTTAGTATTCCTCCCCTACCTCGATCGGATGACCTGTCTGGGTGTAGTGTCGATCAAGCAACAACTTTGACAGTCCGAGAAGCTAGCAGGCACCCTGATTGGATCGACCTACTGGGAAAAAGAAGTCAGGAAAGAAGCCCTCCTCATCCATTGCAACACTTTTTTAGCGTGACTATTCATGAAGCAGAGTGCTCAATATGATAATCTCCAATGAATACAAAACGTTAACATCAATTTGAAATCAATCTTTTTCGTGGAAGTTTGAGAACATAATATACAACTGTCGATAAGCATCACAAGAGCCAAAAAATGTCGCAAGAAATTTCAGCATAGGAGTACATGCATAAGTTGTAAATGTACTGAGAACTTTGACAATAATTGAGCTTTAATTCCTCATTAAGCCATATTTCAATCTTATTGATTTTGACTTATGATGACGCATTTTATTTTGAAAAGCAAAAGTGAGTCAACATGTTTTCATGATGTTACTTTATGATTGTGCAGAAATTCAGATATTTGAACCCTCTATTTATTTCTTTCTCTATGAATACTGGAAGAAGTCTGCTGGTTTTACTGAAGTTTTCTTTTAACTTATTAATAAATCATGACTGATCTTTTACTGTGTTTTGCTTTTCGATATCTTACATTCTTCAGTAAGGAATTAAACAAATTAAGACCATGTTTTTAATAAATATTGCCTAAACTTGCATGTCTAGAATTTAATGCTAATTTACAATGATGCATACATGTCGTTTGAAGAAGCATTGCTTAGTAAAAACTGGTTGCACCATATGATCACACATTTGAGTGTCATAACTGTCTGATTTCCCCCCCCCCCACTGCCAAGAAGCTCAAATCCATCACTGGTCTAGGGGAAGTGCGTCATCCAGAACACTGGTGTTACAGCGTGGGAATGTCGCGGTCATCAAGAGATTCAAGATTGAAAGCAGAAACTAAGAGCAGATTTCAAGTGCCATGAGAGTCAGGGTAGCCCTGAGAATCAGATGAAGCATGGTAGGCGTTAAGGTCTCCACAAATGATGGAAAGGCGGAAAGGGAAGTGGTAGTGAGAGCAGGTCTTGTAAGGGTGGTGCTAGCGAGGGTGAAGGAATAAGTCTTCACATCAGTCTGATCCTTATTAATTTAATTTGAACTTCAGCATTTTCACTCTGAATTAGTAAAAAATTCAACCTATTTATAATCGATGATAGAAAGAACTATCTGAAAGATTTTTTCTGTGTCACCCTGTCTGGATGAGGCACAGCTAGTAGGTGAGGTCGGTTTCCGTTATATTTTATATATCCATCTTTCTAAGGTTTTCCCGATGGTGTGTGTAGAAGGGCAAGTTGATTTGTATAAATGTGACCTACACATACATGTAGCATTTAACCTCTCACATGGTTAAGTTTGCTTGGTTATAGACCTGAATTTTAAGATGCGGAACTGACACTGTATTTCACGAATTCAAAAAGTAGGCACCTCTGACATGTCGCAGATATTCACCTTTTCTGGCAGGCGAAGTCGTAACTCAACATTAATTTGCTCCAAAGTGAACTCAGGATGCTCTTCAGTGATGGACAAAATGGCGTCCTCCATCTTATCATCCAAATGAACATTTCCTTGATCCACCTAGCGGAAGAGCGACAGCCCCGTGCTCACGGCATCGTCGAACAATTGCATGCAGTCATGTACGTGATGCTCCATTGTATAGCCGTCTCTACATAATCTTCATTAAGCTCATATGCCGCAACAATTCTTAGTCAACCAATCTCTTGGCATATTTGCAGAATAATCAGTCGATAAATGGAACTTAATCGGTCTTTAAGACATATAAATGAATTGCGAATATTATTCGTGAATTGAGACATGTGATGTCAATTTTCACTGTCGTTAACTAAACATAAGAAATGAGTACTTGATGCACTTGAAGAAATTACTACTTGATTTGAGATTCATGTTATCTGAAATTAGAATTTGAATGTCTGGGTTAAAGAACTATTCTTGACTTGAGTAATATTAACATTGAATCTAGCGATTTATGTTGGAAGAATGTGCATCCTCTTTGTTGCGCATGCATGTCAGTGCACAGACGCAAACCACAAGCCTTACCTTGGAGGGGAATTTCCGAAAATTCAAACACCGGAATCACATGGAAAATTATTAATGCCTGGTAACGCTAAACCTTCTTCTTACAAATTCTCTCGATAAACGAAAAAACGTAGCTTTAACAAAGTTGTACATCATGCATGCAACTTATTGTGCAGTTTACTGTCGTTGTTGTGATTTCGTTTGAGATAGAATATTGTCACAATACTTAAGTTTTCATGCATTTTGCTATTTGCAGGAAATTAATTGCTCACTCACATGCATCACAAACTTGTGATCAATAAAGCGCTTTGCAGTATTTGGTTGAAAGTCTTGAGACTCGAGGAAGCGAAGAAAGAACTCATAGACAAGTTGAAGATGTGGCCAAGCCGCCTCGAGCGTTGGCTCATCCTCCTCAGGATCATATTCGGCGCCAACAGGATTACTGGACGGAGGAAGTGTTCGGAACAAATTTGACTGGAACATGTGGATTGCCTCCGGGTAAATGGGATCAGTGATGACTCCCCGATTAACAGTTACAAATTCAACCATTTCGTTCAATGTACTTCGTTTAATCTCTTTATATTTGAGATCTGATAAAGGGTCGTTCACGAAGTCAAAGATAACTGTACATTGCAAAATCTTCTGGATGAATAATTCTTCTCTCTCTGTGGGTGTGGCCTCTGAAAATTAAAGATGAATAATTCAAAATTCCATCATTATTTAGCACAAGACATGTGTATTGTATTATTGACAGAGTAGGTCCTATGGTAGGATAGGATGATATCGTCAAAATAAGAGATGTAAATAAATAATAATAATAGAAATAATAAAAAATAATAGAAGTCAATAAATAATTTTATACTTCCGAAATGATCATCAAAGAATACTGCTTTAAATGAAAAATGATTTAGTTAGAAAAAAGTTTGCTTACATGCGCGGAAGCACATTAATCGAACATTTTTCTTGAGGATTTTTTATCTTGCTCTCACTCCCGTGTTTAGCATTTACAATTCTCAGTGTTGCGCAAGAACGCAGAGTGTACCCATTTTAAATGTCCTATTTCTATCCGACCAATGTAATGCTTGAACCCATGTATCGTGGATGCAGAGCGAACACTACCACAAGGCCATTGTATTTTTATCTGTGCAGCTAAGTAGGCGAATGATAGAAACCCTGAAATTAAGGTGACAGAAAAGGGGATGTACAATGTGGAGCAGGGATAGCGAACCTTTTTTTGGCTCGCGTGCCAGATTATCATTGCAGAAGTCGAGCCGGGCCGCATCTAACTTTAAAAGTATTACCAATAAATATTCTACTTTTCAGTACTTAATTGAATGCTAATTGTTCATTTTCACTAATAATGCATATTATTTTCATTATTCATTAATAGAATTCATAAGTCAATGTACATCTTCGCTTCACATCTAAAAATGCGGAAAATATTTACAGTGCTACTATTGGTAAATAAATGTATTTTCTGCATTTTTAGATGTCAATAAAGAACCAAAAATTCCTTTTTATTCTTGTAAATTCTATAAGAAACTTGACCTTACTTAAATATTCAGAAAAGCTATTTGAATATACAAAAAAAGTTCAGAAACTCTAACAGTATTAATGACTTTTCTGGGATTGATGAGCTGCAGACATCACGCCAAGGTCATTTCTAAGTTAAAGTTTAAGTTTATATTGTAGAGCAACTAAATACGAATTGATCACTGTATATCTCGTCAGGGTAAAAATGTAAATACCGAAAAAGATGCTAAACCAATATAGCATAACAGAAATACTTACTTTTTACTTTTTTTTACTTTCTCCTTTTAACGTCTGCTTTTCCTCCTTGGTGAGGGTTGGACGTGATGAGACTCCTCCAACGGGCGCGGTCCTGTGTGTCTTCCACTGTCAGCCTCAGCTCCTTCATGTCTTCCTGGATGGTCTGCAGCCATGATCTTCTTGGTCTGCCACGTGGCCTGGGACCTTCGACAGCCACGTTGAGCACGCGATGAATCGGCTCTTCCTCTGTCCTCCGTTTCACGTGCCCGAACCACCTCAACCTGCGTTCTCTGAGTACGACCTCCAGCTGTTTGAGGCCGCACCTGCCTGCTACTTCAGCGCTATCAACTCGATCGGAGAGTGAGACACCGGTCATGTACCGCAGCATCCGTCTGTCAGACGAACGCAGTTGTTGGGCCAGGTGTTGTGTGAGGGCCCATGATTCGGCACCATAGAGCAGCACGGGTCTGATGCATGCGTCATACACGTGTCCACGGCATTTGAGTGGTACGTGTCGGTTCCTGAGGAGACTTGCTAGATCTTTCCATTTGCGCCATGCGGACGCAATTCTCGCTCGCACCGCTCGCTCTGATCCTCCTTTGCAGCTCAACACATCCCCGAGATAACAAAACTCTTTCACTACGTCGATCTCTACACCGTCTATCACACATCTTTCATCTTCGTCGGTACTCCTTGCGTTGTTTACACACATCGAACACTGGAAGTTTGTGACGCCTGTGAGAGAATTCAGTCCACTGCAGCGTTTGTGACACCACTTATCACAGCTTTGGCAGAGAATAGAGTTGGCACCTACGCCGCGACCGCATACACCACAAGGAAACCTTCTTGATTGAAGAGGAGGAGATTCTTCGCTGCCACTGATCAACATCTTCGTCTTTTGGATATTCACTTTCAAACCTTTGCTTTCCATGTCCTCCTTCCATTTCTTGAACATTTCTTCCACTTCTTCCTTGCTCCCGCCTGTAAGGACCAGGTCATCTGCGTACAACATCTCCATCAATCCTCCCTTTCTGCAATCTTTCGTAGCTTCTTCCATTACGAGAATGAAGAGAAGGGGGCTGAGGGCAGATCCTTGATGAACACCAACACCTATGCCGAAATCTTCTGACATTCCACCTGCAACACACACTTTCGATGTTGTGTCTACGTACAAGGACATGACGAGGTTTATCAGGTGTTCTGGCACTTTCTGTCGTCGGAGTGCCCATCTGATGACATCTCGTGGACGCGATCAAAAGCTTTTTGGAGGTCGACGAAGATATGAAACAATTTCTTTTTCTTTTCCATATATCTCTCCTGAAGACTTCTGATGATGAAGATTGCATCCGTACACGATTTTCCTCGGCTGTATGCAAACTGCTGTTCTCCTATGCTGACCAAACTTCTCAATCTCTTTTCTAGGACTTTCTCAAAGATCTTAAATCCATGCTCCAGTAGTCGCAGTCCCCGATACGAGTGACAGCTCAGAGGATCTCCTTTCCCTTTAAACAGTGCGACCGTCAAGCTGTTGCTCCACTTCTTCGGACATTCTCCGGTGAGCGCAATGTGCTGGAAAATGGCATGCAATGCCTCAACTGCAGGTTCACCAGCCAACTTAAGCATCTCGGCGTTTACGTTGGAAGGACCCGGTGCTTTGCCATTCTTCATGCTGATCACCTGGCTTCTCACCCTTCACCTCCAGCGTGAAGTCAGCGATTGGGCCTTCAGCTGGGGGGATGTCATGCAGAGTGATGTCGTTGCCTTCGTTCGATATGCCATCAAAGTACCTTCTCCATGTCTCTCTAACCTCCGTCTCTTTCACCTTTATAGCACCACTTTCGTCCTTGACATACCGTGTTCCCTGTATGTCTGCACGATCTTTCTTCATCTGTGCCGCAACTCGGAACATCCTGTTGCGCCCTTCTCTTGTTGTTAATCCTTCACTCCACCTGAACCATGCGTTCTTCTTCGAAATTGCGACACACCTTCTGGCCTCTCTTTTCTTACTGCAATATGCATGACGGTCAGTCTCATTCCCAGATCTCTGCCAGACTTTGTATGCTTCCTTCTTCTCTTTGATTGCACGCTGAACCGCTTCATTCCACCACCAGGTTTCGCGTTCTCTGCCTCGCTGTCCCTTCGTTTCTCCACACACCTTGATGCCAGCTTCCGTTGCACACTCGACCAGTGAATTCCAACTTCCATCTCCCTGTTTGACACTTCTGGCAAATTCCTCTTCGTATTCCCTTCTCCTTTCCTCATCCTTTAGCCTCCAGACCTTGATTTCTTCTTGTGAATTCTTTTCCTTGCAACATGTCCTTTGATCCGTAAAGCAGCTCTGACCAACCTGTGTTGGGTCATACATGCCTCTCCAGGAATCACTGTACAGTCTAGGACAGTCGCGCCTGCTCTCTTTCGCATCAACAAGAGATCGATTTGTGTCTCAGCTTCGCCCGATTTGAAGGTAATGAGCTTTTCTTTTTCCTTCTTGAAAAACGAATTTAGGATTCGTAAACCATGGTTCTTACAGAGGTCGAGCACTACTGCACCTTCTGCATTTCTCTCCCCGAAACCATACCGACCGAGTACCTCCTCATAGCCGCTGATGTTCGCGCCCACATGCGCATTTACATCACCTCCAATTAGGAGTCCATCTGCTGGTGGTACCTTGCCTATCTCGTCTTCGACCTTCTCCCAGAAACACTGGATCTACCCACTTGCGGTGCATACAGGGAAAACACGTGCCATACGGTTTCTCCGAGGATGAGCTTTACACACATGAATCTGTCATTGTACCTTTTGACTTCTATGACATTTTCGGCCAATTCACTCTTCAGCAACACTCCAACCCCATTTGTGTACTCATCATTTCCTACATACCATAACTTGTACTTCTCCTCATTGCTGCCGATTGACATACAGCCTTCATTGCGGTATCTGACTTCCTGAATACAACAAATGTCCACCTTTCTCCTTGCAAGCATCTCCACAACTTCCCTACTTCTTCCACGGAGTGTACCTACATTGATTTTACAAACTTTGACATTTTGTGACTTTACAAGTACATTAGAAATTCGCCTGGGGATTCTTCGCACCCTTTGCCCATCTAAGAGCTGCCAGGTACTAAGGGCCGCTTCGTTTTGTTGTAGTCTCATGATTAGGATGAAGCATATATTTTACCGACCGGATGCCCTTCCTGACGTCGACCACAATTATCGGTGGTGGGCCTAGACCAGATACCTTCTACGGAAAGCTCACGAGGCTGATCGACCCTAGCATAACAGAAATAAATAAGACAAAAACCCTTCAAATTGTCAATCCCTTCACAGAGCTTAGTGGAAGTTTATTGACGGCCCTCTTGAATGCCTAAACAACAACAGATGTTGGAAATGCCTCCGAACGAAGCTTATTCCACAAAATCGCTGCTCTATGAAAAAAGGATTTCTTGAAACTCTCAGTCCGACAACAGAATCAGATACATTCTATAATAGCAAAATGTGCGTCTTTAAACCACAATGTGAAATCATCCTGCTATCGCTTCTTAAAAAATCTGTTGCTCTTCTTCGTTTAATTCCTCACAGCTAAGGATTTTCATCGACATGGTCATGATCTTGCTTTGAGCGACTGCAAATCACAGGAAATAACAAATTGTCGCAAAACGATATATTATTGTTATGTTGTGTACTCGGTAACACTATCAAATAGATATGAAAGAGCTGATATTTCTCAATACAAACAGCCCTGAAAGAATTTCCATGGAAATCATGAAAAATCGTATAATCGCGGATTCTTTTCGAGAAAGCACGATAGTCTTTAACATAGCGAGGAAGACTAATGAGGGACAAAATTGAGAGAAATCCTTCAAAACGATGTCATAGCTTTTAAACAGCCACAAGGAAGGGAGATACCAAAAATCTACGAAATTAAATTGATCCTATATGTGCATTATTAACTTAGCTACATATTTTTATTGCTCATTTCAACAGGGTCCACATCAAAAATCAATTTGCCTAATTTTGATGAGCACACTGTACGTCCGTTATATAGTGGCAGCATTTTCGAAGAAAATGTTGGCTACTTCATCGACTAAGGCGGTCGAATTAGTTTGTGATGGAATCGACCTTATTTGTGAGCAGAAACACTCGAAAGAGCGAAGTAGGACCCAGTGCAGCAGCAATCTATGAGTAACCCAATCCACCAAGAACAAACCTATCAGGAAACCTACATCACCACCCTTTTAGGTCCATATAATATGAAACAATGAATACAGGCTCCAAGCAAAAGATGAACGTCGAGTCGGGTTTCATGAATTTTGAAATCCGACTCGGACTTAGGTCAACCCGTACAGGAGGTCGAGTTGGGAAGAAATTTTACTCGAACGCGACCCAGCCTGACAAAATTAATTCCGAAAACTATTCATGACATTCTGCTAATACTCGCATGAGCTGAAAGTTGTCATATTACAGGAATCAGGGTAATTTTGTAGCTGTAGGTTCAAATCGATTCAAAAGCACTTGCCGACTAATTCGATAGAATATAAATGATGACAAACCCGGAAAAATATGAGAAAAATTTCAGAAAGATATTCAATGAAATAAAGATTAATTTATATGCGATAATTAGCACGCATATCATATTTAAGATTGTAGTTATGGTATTATTAAATAATTTATCTTTTTTTAACTGTATTAGCTGCATTTAGGTACATTTACTGTAGAGATAGGTTCACCATAGCTTTATCATAACAGCGAAATATCACTTTATTTCATTTCGATATTGAATTACATGGGAGTTAGGATTATCCATTTGAGATTAGAGACCTACATCAGAGGAAAATAAACAACTGCAAAACCATATTGTCAATAACAATGGCATTGATCAGCATATAACAAACCAAGACGGTAGACTTCATTTCATGGCTGACACTGAACAGCAGTATCGAGAACATGAAGTAGAAATGATTATCGTACTCCCTTTTAACACTGGCGTGAGTTTTTTTATGTATCCAATTAACGAGTGTCGGAACGTAAGAAGACATGGATTAATGAAACAAGTGACCATCCAAGCACTTCTAAAGATTTTGCCGTTCACCAGTTTACACATTCGTTCCAAATATGTCTTGACGCTGCTGTCATTACCTACCCCAGAAAGTTCTCAATCGTCGATAACTCAAATTGATGTGATAGTATTTTGATAATTTTAAAATAAAATTATAGCCCACCTAACGAACTTGCATGAAAGTCGTCTTATCATATTTATAGAACAGCTTCGATAAAAAAACGAAATAATAGCGAATTTAAAAGTGAATATACAAGCAAGAAGTAGTGATTCCCCTCGGTGTCTTAGCAGAACAATGCAAAAAGGCAAAAAGTATTGATCTAATCAATCGCCCAGACTACTGCACTACATGCAAGATTTCCAAAACCTGTGTGTTCAAAAGCAGAAAAAATTCCAGTTCGGGTTTATGATAAAAGCGCAATCCAACCCGGCCAGACTTCAAAATTACCCGGCCAGACTTCAAAATTGTCCTACCTGAACCCGACCCAAACCTTTCGGGTTCGAGTTTCGAGTAAGGCTCGCGTGGGGTTTCGGGTAGGATAGCTCATCATTACTCCAAATGCCTTCAAGCTTTTTGAAAGGCTCCAATCCTAAAAATGTTTGAAAGAATGCGGCAGATAATTTGCATTGTTCATATACTGGATTCAGCGTTAAAAGAAAAAAACGCAATCTCAATGTCTTTTTTCTGAATAGTCATTTTAAAGTAAATTTAGACATGCACTGATTGTCTCAATCTGATAGCACATTTTAAGCGTTGCTTCAAGACAATAGGTGATTAGGTATCTATCCGCAAGAAAAAAGCAGTATTCCATAGTATGATTCATGCTTTTTAATATTCTATTGTAAGTCCCGTTGCAAAACCATTCATGATCGACGCAGATATCACATTATGATGGAGTTCGCTACTTACTTTTCTTTAAAATTCTATGGAACTTGTTTCATGGAATGCAATGATTTATTTAGCCTTCTTTTATTCAGCTGAAACGCTTCACGATGTAAACACACACGTTGAATGCACATTGTACATGTATTGAAAGCATCAACTTCATTGAGTTGCAAGCATGCGAAGCGGTCATTACGCATGTTTCATGTTTAACATTGCAATGAAGCTATTGCGTTAGCTCAAACATATTATCATGTTCTTATCAACCTTGCTGTTGTGACAATTGATGCTTCATGTAATTCATAATCATATCAAATATAATGCAATGCCTTCGAAGTACTCAGTTATGGTTCAAATAGATGAACATTTGAAGTCACTCGCAAAATGACTGAATAATTTACACATGTTCTAAATTTGTAAATGTTGGATTATATTCATGGATGAAAACACCGTCTAAAAAGTGAAAATGTGAAACCGCCTGAATTTTTCTACAACATTCCGATATGATGCCAAAAATGCAGGGTTATCTCAACGACTAATGTGAGGCATCAGTGATTTCATAATTGATGCATTACACAACACTTTTGCTAAAAATCCGAGCACCATATTTACACAACTGAATCACGAAAAGTTTGTATGATACATCCCATTCAGAAAGCAATTTGATTAATATTTCAATCACCAAATACACGAAATATATTTTGATGAAAAGGCTTAACATTTTAGCGGTGCTGATCATAGGAAGAACGAAACAATGAAGCTACTAGTTTCTTTTCATTCGGCAAATGTTTTGCGAAGTCGATTTTTACTAACACTAGTTCGCTTTTGTTTTTATTCAGATTTTATATCAAGGAACAAACAAATACCACTCAGTATTCTGTGACTTTTTCGAGATCGTTCACGTTTCAAATTTTAGAATTTCTTGTTGGTAACGTTGCTCTTTGTAGCATGTCTGATGAAAATCGTTCATTCTATCACATCTTCGCAGAAAGAATTCCACATTATTCAAGATACTATATATATGAGGACATTGAGTCCCTTTCCACATTTCTTTTCATATTCACACGAATTCTGAAGTTTAAAAGTTTTCAACTAAAAAAGTGTAGAATTTCATACAATCCGCCTACAAAATCGTTGCATAACCTGTAAAATTCTCTTTTCTTTTGCTTATTTTCATCAAATCGTAAGCTCACGATTACACAAAATTTATTCACTTGGTCAACCGAAACAGTTGGTTTAGGAAGCTATGTGGTTTGCCGAATAATACCAATTATTTTTGATTGTAAGTTTCTTTGTTTCTGCAGTGCTATTGTTGATCGCGTCAGCCCTCGTGTCCTGCCATCAATAGGGATCGCGGGGTGCTATGTCAAAATGGTCATTTCAAAACTGTCCCAGAAAGAGCCACAAAATAAAATTTTAACAACAAAAGCAATTTTAGCAGTATCTATTCTAAAACCTAGGGCTCTGTCAACATTTTAGCGGAAAACTCAACAACCTCTGACAGTTTGAAAGTAGCACTTTATAGGCTGCTTTCATGAACTTTCAGATACTACTGACATTCTGGAAAAAAATAAGAACTAGAAACCTAGGTTTTATATGTTGCTGGAATCGTTTCTGTCATTACTTATTTTTTGTGCCTTTCACTTGGACAATTTTAGATCATTTTGCACGGAAACCGCTTTGGCCTGGAACCGATCGCGGATCCCTTGCAAATCCCGAGGACTCGAGATTTTACTCACGGGATCCCGAGAGTAATTTAATTGCTATTTTTGTAGTAATTCATAGATACTCCAATGTTTTGTGAGTGGAAATTGAAAATATTTTCGAATACTTTTAGACATTTTCTTTGAATTCCTAATTACTACTATTACAGATGAGTCAGCATGACTGTATGTTTGTTCATATATTCCTAAATATACTTTTGATTGCATATTCCTTATATAGCACAGCCCTAAGCACAGGGACTGAGAAAATTTTTAGAAAATAGAAGGAATTGGACTTAATCTCCTCAGCCTAACAAATGTTCCTACTTCGATAGTGTGCAACAGAGTAGCAAAGGGTAGAAACAATGAAAAAGTCTGCGCTCTGTCAGTTTAAATGCTGAACATAGCCTTTTACATGGCTCCTCATCAATCAGTTTAATGCTCCTCATCAATTGAAAAATCGTGTCAGATGTTTTCTAGTAATAATTTTTGACACAACTTATTGCTGCTTCATTGTTTTTTGTGTTTAACGAATCTTAAAGCTCTACATCATGAAAAAGCTGATGGAGATTTCAAACTGTCTGTCAATTTTATAGAAAAAATCTGTCGCCTTTATGTTGAAATCCTACATCAAAGAAACGTACAATTTTCTTCCGTGAGGCCTGCTGACCACAAGTGACAATTTAAGTTAAAAAAAAAGTAAGCAAAGTATATTGTATAATAATCTATGGAGTAAAATGTTTTATATGGTGCATTATTTATCAAAATTGAAACAGGACTTCAGCATCAAAATAACATCTGAAGATGAGCTGATTTTTGTGCTATTATTTGTGAAACGGTCTGCATGCGTTATTAATGAGTTTCTACTAAATGACTAAATGGGCATAAATGAAAAAATGACTGAAAAGCTAAATGAAAGTATCAAAATGAAGTAAAATCTGGAACATGTTTACTTGCCAAATGTATCTCCGCACTTTTCGTTTTTTATGATTGCAAAAATATTTTAATAATTTAGTAAAATGTCATGTTTTTTGCATTAGTCACAACAGCTTCAGTTTTTGAGAATCGGAAACAAGCCATTCACACAAGTCGGTTCTCGAGAGAAAACAGTGAACAGCAGTGGTTCGACGTTGTAAAGGAAAGTTCATGGCGACATCTAATGTAAGAAACGTGTTTTATAAAAGCCTCACAATAGGAGAATGAACGCCACACCCGACGTCTGACATTCTTCACGTCTAAACCTTCGTTATGCTGCAATTGTCTGTATGTGAATACGTTCATGTCTTCTTGTACGATGCTCATTTTACTAATTTACTTTGCATCGCTTGCATGCTACGATTATTATTAACTGGAAATAAAGGCGCATATTATATCATTATTAGAATCATATTCAAATATCCTTATATCTTTGACAAACTCGAATCATAACGTGCACATGCGCTATATCAAGAACCTCTCCAACTCAGCGATCAAAGTAAAACAGGAGTGAATAGCTTTTAAATCTCGCTCTTTGATTTCTGCATACATTCTGACATGTTGTCGCTGCTGAATTACTGCGAAGGTAGGAATCGCACTGTCAGGTGCTGTACGCACATAAATATTTTTCAGGTTCAATTAATTATTAATCGAATGAGACATCCTCTCATGTTAAGAAATACTAAATAAAATCTTCTGCCTATAATCACAATGTGCATGTATCTTAGCGAATTATGGATATAGAGTCTTTTTACAAATTGTCAACTTTGCTATTATAGTATTTGAAACTTCAAATCTATTTATGACATTTTGCAAACGATGACAATTTGACATATTCTTCAATTACAAATAATTATTGATGACACATGTAATACTGTATAACTATATGAAACGGATTACAATAAAATTCAAGTAAAATGGATAGATACAATATATCAAAATTTCGCAACAAATGGTTATTTGAATTGAAACTCAGATCAATATGAAAACTCAAATTTGATCACACTCATAAAAGCTTTCACGAAACGGTCATCACTACATCTGCCAGGAAAATCAATTAGAATGTACTGTAAAGAAGGCTGACAATGCACTTCTAATATGAGTCAGTTTCAGGCTATCTTAAGCCAATTGATTGCCTAACGATCACGACGTAATATTTAAAGCAGAATCAGACATTTGATGGTGAACTATGACGACAGCAGCCGATATAATATCACCATCGTCATCTCAACATTTAATGGAGTTTCACTGATTGCTACATACACTAAGTCGCAGTCAGACCAGTCGTCCAGGCAACCCATATGCTTGTGCGTTGCGAATACTATAAGCCAAGCGTTGACCAGGCTGATTGATGCTGCAGTCATTGCATTATTACTTACTTAAAGGTACGACATCAGTCATGAAGAAGATTAGGTTCCTGATGTGCGCAAGCACACTACATACAATCATGTTCCAATCATTTAAATTTTTACCAACGCTACTAAGCTAGGTGATTCCACTAATACTCGCATTAAACTAAACGAATATATTACCAATTTAGCAATGTCTGACGTTGCGGTGTATACCAAGGTTTCATAGTTGTCCACGGACGAACTAGATGTTACTCGACCCTTGTATATCCGGCGGGTCCAAGACCCTTCACCCTTTCAAAAATCTTATCCCGTGTTGACCTACATGTATATGAGGTTCGTGAGTTACTGAGAGGCTCGCCGACCTATTTAGGATGCGTATCCCGAAGTTTATCTTACGTGACCCGAAATTCCTTTGTACCTTCAACGTGACTGTGGCCTATTGGGTCTTAAACTGATACACAGACTAACCATGTCAAGCTAACATGATTTTGTAATTCATCACAAAAAATCGTCACAATAGTGAAGCTTGCTGGCCATAGATTGCTGGTTTTTTTCCCACATTCCATTAATGTGAATTATAGAAAAGCTAATATCTAATACCGTGCGTCAATAAGTAGGGACTCCTATGTAGGTTGTAGATCTATAACTTACTATAACTTGAATTTAATATAAACAACTATTGCATAGAAACACCAACAAAATGCCTAAATGTGGTATGACGTACGATAATGAAAGCGGTCAAAATAAGAATATTTTTCATATCGATATGCCTAATTGGCATGTAAAATAAATTTGCTGTAGCGATTTTCACAATTAAGAGAATTTACAAATAAAAAGAGCCACGAAATTCATAGTGATCTATTAGCACGAAGCCTTTCGTCCAATCTCAACGGGTGGTAACTTTGGACAGAAATAAATCTTAGATGCAAACTTAGATATAAAATTTGAATCACTCATAACATATACTTAGGAAAATATAGAGATACCCTTATACATGAACATAATATAAATCAAAGCATAGCAATACTGTAAGACAAACTATACAACCTAGTACTCATAGAAAGCATAAAAAATGAAAAAAGGAAGAAATCTACCACGGAGGGAAAACACTAGCTATAAAATCCTTTTGAGCACTAAGATCTGGACTCCTTTGTTTGATAATGAGGGCCTCTATGATTGAAAGGATGTCATACAGCGCACACTTGTATATCACAGAAAACCTTCTTCTGGCATCAGTCGAGGAAGCATCACAAATTTGGAGATGTCGAATTTTTTATATATATTTTCTATATAATCTATGTTTTCCTAAGTATCTGTTATGAATGATTCAAATTTTAAATCTAAGTTTGCATCTAAGATTTGTTTCTGTCCAAAGTTAGCACCCGTTGAGATTGGACGAAAGGCCTCGTGCTAACAGATCACTATGAATTTCGTGGCTCTTTTTATTTATAAACCATCAAAAGGGGATTCATTTTTTAAAAATTATGAGAATACAAAATACAGTAATGCCATATTTATCACTCAGATAGAGGAAATGCATTAAGTTCAATAGTGATACGCGGCTCATGAGCCCATGTTTTGTCCGGGGAATATGGATCACCTCGTGGTATGAGCATCCCATTGACAACCTTGATATGCAAACCCATGATCAGCATTTAACTTATAAAACCATTGAAACCGTGGTAGCAAATTATCAAGAATGAAACTTAATCTACTATGAGCACTGATATTTCAAGAGCCGATGTGACGGAATAATAACTTGAATTTGACCATCATTTTGTACAGCACGAGTTGTGCTAGCATCGGTCGTCACAGCGCTATGTTCCACTTCTCGAACATGCTGAAGACACACAATACCCGACTGCCAATCTCCCTAAGAAATATCACCATCTTAAACTGGTCCCATGACCGAACGGCTCCGATCGACGCTTCCATCACCTCACCGTTGCAACAAAAGAGTTCTTGCACATTACTTAAACAATTTAGACAATCCGTCTTCTATCTAGTGTTTTTGTGAAAAATTTCATATAAGGCAAAAGTGCTTGAAGGAATTCATGAATTTTTATCCCTAGAACGTCCAAAAGCAAAGGATACACTGCTTCTCATAGTCCACTGATTTTAACAAGCAATAATTACATCAAAAGGCCCAGAACATACTATTACTCATCTTGCCAGATCATCATGCTGATTGGAAAACCACGACATCTACATGTAGCGCTTTTTGTATTTTGACTTTTGTCCAGAGTGCACGATCACAGACACGAAAGAATATCTTACATTATTTGTGCGCTCTTGAATGATATATTGCGCGTTAATGTTCGACTTAGTTGGAAGACACAAAAACCGATTGAGTTTTGACATAATTTAGGTGGTCCATTTTTTATGATCAGTCCGAATATTGCAAGAATCATAAATTACCAAGGTGGAATAGTATTGTAGCCGAGTAGACATCGCAGCCATAAATTATGCAATCATGTTTTACCTTTTAACATAGGCAATTGTTGCAGC
This sequence comes from Prostheceraeus crozeri, assembly GCA_907163375.1. Taxonomy (NCBI): domain Eukaryota; kingdom Metazoa; phylum Platyhelminthes; order Polycladida; family Euryleptidae; genus Prostheceraeus; species Prostheceraeus crozeri. The sequence goes on from CAJQUW010014436.1 coordinate 56,174, forward strand.
TCGCGATTTTTGCTAACATTAAAATGTGAGGAATTTTGTCGTTTCTCCTTCTTCACGAGACTGCTATTAGCACCTTTCGTCTTCAGCAGCTGTGTTGGAGGAGGATGTATCTCTGAGTGAGCTGCATGATTAACATTGCTGTTTCCTCCACCAGCAGATGCTCCACGCTTCGATGCTGGCCCATCTGAAGTGTCTGCATTGGAAGCTCCACTGCTATCCTTCTTCCCTCCAGTAGATCCGACTTTGGACGAAGCACTCTGCAATGCGATTTTCATTAGAAACTTCAATCACATGTATGTTTCGTTATCAGTGTGTACAGAGGTTGAATTAATGATAACTGAGCACTCAACCTAAGTATTGAATTCGATGTCAATAATCAAGAAGAATTCAGGTGCGAGTATGCAAACATAAAATACAGTTAATTACTGTGTTTGATATTCTGTGTTTTTTTACTGTGTTTACTGTGTTCATGAAAATATAACTCCTGAAAATTGTTAGTATCTTCCATTGCTGCTAACAGAGTTTACTGTGTTCATGAAAATATAACTCCTGAAAATCGTTAGTATCTTCCATTGCTGTTAACAGAGTAATACTAACAAGAAAATGAAGTTAATCAATTTACGCATGTGCTTTTACAGCATCATCAAAAACTTCAAAACGTTCTTTAGAGGACCTTAGTGATCATGCTCTTTCAATCAATACCTGATAAGAAACAAGTATAAAAGGCGCTAGTTATCCTCATCTCACGATGTATGTTTGTTGACTTATGCTATGAACGCAATTGGCAGAAATTTTACTTTAAGTTATGACGCATTAAACGTTTACTTATTGCGAGTGTAAACGCGAGTAAAGCACCTTCAATAGGAAGCCCACCAAACAATCTTGCCAGTTGTTTACTTTTAGTAAAAGTACGAAATAGTTCATTTACGAATCTCCTACAAACTGAATTCTGATATCATGGAAAAGTGAGATAATTAATTATAGCAAAATATTAAAAGTATAAGTTTTTTGATTGAAAATTTGTAATTATAGAATTAGTTTAAGGATTTTCGCGAACGCATTAGTTTCACTTTTATCCACTCGAAGATGATCGCGTAAATGTCCACAAATAATACATATGTGTGATCCATTGGAGACTGACTCCCTCATAGATCCATATCTGGGATCCAGCCACGAATAAATGTCTGGAAAATTTGACCAATTAAGTCTGCTCATTATATCAGAGCATGAAGTTCTTCATACAAAACATATTTGCAATTAATCCATGTCTATTCAATATCGTAAATTGAAATAGTTAACATGCGAGAACGTTTCATTTTTCTGTGAACCACGTTCAACATTTTCACTCTAATGATCGACCAAGGTTGGAATAGCAGTCTTCTTGTAAGTATTTAATTGCTATGACAACTTGAGCACAAAAACTCATGCATCGGGTAGAGCGTTTTAAGACTACAGATTATGTCATTTATCGAACGAAGAAGTTCATGTACAGTCGTCCGCGACATAATGCATCATTGTGCCAAATTAGTGACCGTTCAATTGAAAATACATCAATTAAAATATACAGTAGTCATCCAAATTATTAGGAATTATAATTATACGACTTCCTAAAAACAAAACGTATAATCTAGATGGCAAAAACACCACAGTACTAGCATAACCTTATACATTTCTAAGCCAATCCAACATATAAGTTGTCGAAAAATTGCCGAAAGTTTTCAGGAAAATGCTCTGGCGTAAAAATATCTGATTAATGACCATAGAAATTAATAGTTCAAATATATTAGAACATCGCATTTGATTTGAAAATAATGCTATGACTAAAGCACAGTGTCAAATTATTTGCAAAGCCCACTGCCGTTTAAACGGATTGGAAGCATTATGTGCGTCATGTCTTGAGTGCCGAAGCTGACACTTAACATAAAACAATGAAGCCTAGAACATGATACAACCATATATCATAAGGCGCAATTATTTGTAGATGAATACAATAGTTAATGTCTGTTGGATGAAAAACATAGATGAATACAATCGAATATTTCCTAGTGGGCTTTACACAGTATACTGATAAAAGCATAATAGGAAAACATGACGATCATCATCTTATCATTATTCAATGTCAACGGAATGCGCAGCATATAGAGTTGTGAGCAAAACATTCATGAACATAATCCATTCCCTTTCCCCTTGTGTAGGATAGCAATTTAGTAAAGCAGTATCTGATCAATGAAATATTATTTGATGTAGTTAAATGAAAATACGAATTCTAATCTACATGTCAAAGTGTATGAAACATGTTAGTTACAAATCGTCGTGTGCAATAGAAAATAATGGATATTGTGATACGCAGATGTAATAATTGAACACACATACATAATAATCAAATCAATAGATAATAAAAAGAAGCAGATTGCAAATAAAAGCACATCAAACACGTCTAAAAGTTGATCACGAACTGACGTAAAAGTGGAGAAAATCACGGATGGTTAAGAAAATTAATCATTTTGACAATTTATTTTGGCATTTTCTTTCATGCATGGCTTCTATCACACTCTTCAAATGTAAGTCTATCATTCAATAGATTTGTAACTTGTAAAATCTAGTGACCATCTATATATACATTGAATGGATTATTTTTTGGCTATACATGAAAATTTATGGTATCATTCTTAGTTTAACTCAAGGCTCAACATAACTGTGAAATATACAAGTTTAAGTATGGAACCGTCGAAGTGAATAATCTGAGACGGAGTATTACCCTTTCCATAATAGCATCAGCAATGAATGAAATGAGATAAACGATAGATCAAATTGCCATGTAAAAGATCTGCGGTTGGCAGGACTCGAACATACGATCCTAGGTTATCTAGACAAGTCGCTCGGACCATCTGAGATGCGACTGCTTGCACGCGACCGATGTCAAGCGGATATGAAAGTCGCGTAATCCGAAGTATCCACAGAGAAATCCTAATGTTATTATTTAGTATAAAAAAAGAAGACAGGTTAAGTTGAATAACAAAGTACTAATATGCGATTTCTTTGCAGACCATATTATGATAGTGACTATAAAGTCTAGAAAACGTGTCGATACAGTGAAATCACAAGTAATTTGATATGAATAAAAAAATGGGAAGTCATAATGAATAATCAACAAAAGAAATTTTAACACCTGCTGCTGAACAATTTGCCTAGCTTCGTGTACTTTATCCACATGAGCAAAAGATGCCACATTCGTTTTTGATCCTGTAAATCACGCATTTTCCACGTAAACAGTGAATGAGCTACTACAGTTTATGAAAGCAATAAAAACACTGATGTGATTCGATTGTAAGTTCGATAGTTTAACCAAACGAAGTTCAGCAATACGACTCAGTAGTAGCATATCTTTGTTTGTCCACAGCTTAACATTGGGTACACGCACTCATATTACACAGCGAAAGTTGGAATTGGACGGTCTTGGATTTTTTCTCGTCTTTTTTAATCAACAATGCAAATTTTGTTGCATATTAGATAGATCTTGTTGAGAAATCATTTGTTGATATCTTGCTGCCAAAGGATATTTGTTAAAAAGTAAAGTGAAAATGCTTTGTAAACACCAGCGCATTATATGCAGGAGTGGGAGGAAATAATGGATTCAGAAACATTCGGTTACTCCACATTTTTGCAAATCGTTTGAACAAGAGGCTTCGTTCTCAATTTTCTTAGCACTTCAGACTTCTATTGTTGTTCCCTTTCTCAGCACGTGTACGCGTCTACTTTAACCTTATTCGCCAAGTTCTCCAGTAAGTGTCGTTCACCCTAATCAAACTGTCTGCGAAAACCACTCAATGTAACGTGTGTGAAGTTGGCCGAACCAACCAACGGAAACACTATCTTTAAACCTGAATTTCTCAATAACGACTGCTAATTTGTGGAATCTGAGTCCAGACTCATGATGAGGAGGCTGAAATTGATGAAGTGAAAGTTGTTTCGAATACAATCACGCTGTGATAAGAAATTGTTCCGCTGGATAATTCCGCTAACTTCTCACACGTTCATGTTGCGATACTACCTTTTTTAACTGTACTGTTGTGAAGACTGAAGCACATATTTGTGCTACCAACTTATTAGCAATCATTATTTATTTAAATAATGATTCCGTGGGTGGTTCCGCCAACTTCATACACGTTGAATGTACTTTTAGTTAAGATTAATTATTATTGGTGGTACAGTGAAGCCTACATAAGTGGACCACTTATGGGACATTAACACGCGTACTGAGGTAGTCAATCTAAAGAGGCCAAATTACTATCCTTTTCTTTTAGGACGCAAAGTGGTACTGCTTATACAGCTTGTCTGGAAGGAAAGTCTCACTGTATATTGTCAATTACTATGTTGTACAATGTACATGCATAAAAGCTGTAAATGAAATTCATTTCTTAATACAAGTATAATATTGTCTCAGTAGAAGTAGTCGACATGATGTGTATAAATTCAAAATTGCAATTGCACGTTACTCATTTTATGGTGTACGTTGAGTTAATTTGATAGCAGCAAACATATGAGTCAATCATGAGAATTTGCAATCCCAAGACACGTGTGAGCCTCTATTTAGTATATAGACAACAGTGTTAATATAACAGTCAAAAACTCACTATGCTTGCA
>CAJQUW010014437.1:0-157341 GCA_907163375.1 Prostheceraeus crozeri
TATAAAAAATTAAAAACAACAACATATTTCAGCTACACTTTTATAATCCTCTTCATTTAGCAATCTTCTTTTCCCAAGCAGTCTTTTCAATTATAGCATGAATTTCATTGAACTAGAATTATGTCCTTCTTTTATTGCAGATATTAAAATATTTAATCTATTTAGTAATTCTTGTGGATCATCTGGTAAAAATATGGTTGTTTCTGTTTTTCTGTTTTTCAGATAAACCTGTTCCCTCACTTTAACTCCCGTTGATAATAAATTTTCTAATTGTTTATAACGTCTAAGAGTTTTTATACACCAAACTATATCTAACATATAGCTTTTATATTTTTATTAAGATCATCTACAGCATAATTATTTAAATCTTGCTCCTCTTAAAAGATTAACAAAACTTTCTATCTAAATTAAAAGGATATTTATCTGGTGAAAAAATTAAACGATCGAAAAGGGGTTGTGGAAATATTTCTTTTTGTCCGAGATAAAATCTAGGTATTGTTTTTCCATCTATAAATGGAAATAGAATCGTTCAAATTGCATAGATTTTGGTAATTTTCTTATTAATGCTTTTGATTCTAGTAATCCATAGTCATCTAATATAGTTTTGTGCTTGGATCTGTTATATCAATTTGTTTATCATTATTTGTAAGTTCTTTTTCAAGAGTTTTAAATGGTTTCATAGTTTTTCAAATCAGTTTTTATTTGCTCGTTTTGCTGCATTTTTTCAACATATCAGATTGAATACCAGACTTTTATCATTCTATGTTGAAGATGATTTTCTTTTTCATAATATTTCTTTGTTTTATTAACTCTTCTAATTGTTTTATTCTTTTAAAATTATCAGATCTAATTTTATCCATTTTTAAAATATAATATTTGAATTTTGTGGTAACATTGGAATACAGCAAAAACATTTTACTGAACAAATTATTTTTTTATTGCTTTGTTGTTTGACATCTTTTCGTTTAAAGTTTTCTCGTTTTCAGTTTTGTTTAATAAAGTTTTGTTTAATAAAGTTTTGCTTAAATTTTCGCTTAAAGTTTTTAGCTCTTCTAAAAAAAATTTTGTCATTTTCTTCATTAGAAATTTTACCATCACTAGAAATTTTGCCATCCTGTCTATTCTTATCATCAACTTTTTCGGACTGTAATTGAAAGGTTTGATTTACTTCGTTAGCTATTTGATCAAATTTTTCAATCTCATCTAACGTAATAACATTATCATCACATACTCTTTGAAAGTAGTAATGCAATTTGTCATAGACTTCTTTAATATGTAAATGCTTAGTTTTTAATGATTTTCGTTTCTTAGTTATTAAAGATTTATCTAACATTGCAACAAGTGAAGTTGCAAAAACACCCGTACCTGTTAAAGCTGTAGCAACTACTGGAATTACTAAAACACCTGAAGATATAACAATTGTTAAAGCACCTAAACTTATTGTTAAGAATATGCCAATTCCTTGTGTTACATTCTTAACTTTACTCCATCTCTCTCTTTCTTAATTTATTATAATGTTTTCTAATCTAAGTAATAATTGAGATTCCTTATCTTTCATATAACGTACTCTATCTTTGTGTTTTGCCATTAATATCCATTTCATATGATAAATGCAGGCATATATTCTTGCGGTTTGTCTTCCATTTTTGTTTCTTTACCATTTGTAAAGAAATATTATTTGTCCACATGTTATATTTTAAAAACCTAAAGATGGATAAAATTCATGAATTTGAAATTCTCAACTTTTATGATTTTCGGTGTCCTGGAACGGTCATGATTTTCAAGGTAAAAATTGTAATTCTCAAATTTGAGATTCTTAACTTTTCTGATTTTTTCGGTGTCCTGGAACGGTCATGATTTGAGCAAGAAAATGATCATAATCACAAATTTGAGATTCTCAACTTTTATGATTTTTTCGGTGTCCTGGAACGGTCATGATTTTAAGGGTGAAAATTGTAATTCTCAAATTTGAGATTTTGAAAAATTTGAAAAATTGGGTATCTTTAAAAACGACATAAATTCATGAATTTAGACCCTTTTTCAGGTTTTTAAGACCTACATACATGAATTTAGACCATTTAAAAAGTACCATTTTTTGAAAAATCGGTATCTTTAAAAACGACTAAATTCATGTATTTAGGTCTTAAAAACCTGAAAAAGGGTTTAAATTCATGAATTTATGTCGTTCTTAAAGATACTATTTTTTTGAATTTTATGGTGTCCTGGAACGGTCTTTTGCCAATTACTTCCGTTAACATAACACCTTCTATAATATCACACTGAACGTTGATTGAATTTATTTCAGTTATTTTAGGTATATTTTCACTGATATGAAAACCTTGTGCATAGAGTTTCTTCTTCAATCCTAATAGTCTTGATAAAGATTTGTCAATATCAAAATCAACTTGATGATTTTCATCTAAAGTAAGAGAAAATTTATTTACTGCCGGTTCAACTGCGAAATGTAATTGTTTCTTGTCTTTAAATTGAATACCTAAATGTCTTTTTATTTCATTGGAAATCGATTCAACTTCATAAGATCCAGGAAGAAAAGTTAATTCTTTCCAAGTTTTACCTTTGTCATTTGAATATTTAAATCGGTCATTTACAACTTTGATAATATTTTGTATAGTGTTAAATGTTGAAACACTAGTTAATGCTACTTCATAATGTTTGTCTTGTTCTAAGTGAATAATAGGATCTAAAATACAAGTATGCGAGGAAGTAGTTGTTATAAATTTAAATGACGTACTAAATTTTGATGAGGTCAAAATCTCGGTTAAATTTTCTAAATGTTTATTAATTTTTTCTAGTTCTCCCGATGATAAATCTCTCGAAGACATTTTTTAACCAAAAAATTTAGATAAGCTTTTGTAGTCTTTTTCACTAATAATTTTCTTTTCTAATAGTCTTTTTAAGATTGCATGTATTTCGTTAAAACTAGAGTTATGTCCTTCTTTTGTTGCAACTAATAAAATCTCTAATCTGTTTATTAATTCCTGTGGATCATCGGACAAGAAAACCGTTGTCTCTTTTAATCCTGTTCCTGTTTTTGGGTAACTAGTCGGTGTTGAATAACCAGTTCTTGCTGGAGAAGCAGCCATTGGTGTTGAATAACCAGTCGGTGTTGAATAACCAGTTCTTGCTGGCGAAGCAGCTGTAAGCATTGGTATCTTTGTTCTTGTTTTACCGGTACTAGACGTTTTGAATAATAAGCCATTTAAAATTTTATAACGCTTAAGATTTTTTACAGTCCCAACCTTGTCTAACATAGTTTTGTATTTCTGTAGATCATCAATCAGTATGATATTTATCTAAATCCGCTCCTCTTAATAAATCCACGAAATTTCTGTCTAAACTGAAAGCTGTTTTGTCTGGTGTGAAAATTAAACTTTCTTTAGTACTAATAAATAATTCTTCACCACCTAAGTAAAATCTAAGAAATGGCTTCCCTCTATAAATGAAGTAGAATGTTCAAATAGCACAGATTTTGGTAATTTCTTGTCTATGTTTGCTTCTAACAAACCATAGTCATCCATGATGGTTTTCTGCACTGGATCAGATATATCAATTCGTTTATCATGAACTGCGAGTTCTTTCTCAAGAGTTTTGAGTGGTGCAATAGCTTTTTCAAAATCGGTTTTCACTTGTTCAGTTAGGTGCATTTTTTCTAACATATCAGATTGAAAGCCAGCTTGTAGCATTCGATATTGTCTATGTCTTTTCTTCATAATATTTTTCTGTTTTATTAATTCTTCTAGTTGTTTTATTTTTGCCTCATTTGTCTCATTTGTATTCATTATTTTATAAGATAATATTTGAATTTTGTGGTAGCATAGAGATACAGCAAAACATTTTACTGAAAAACTTATTTTGTTCTATGGAACTTCGTTCTAACGTTTTTAATAAAGTTCTTATTCCTTATAAGAAAGCTTCATTGTCTACTTTGTCTTGAGATTTAACAGGAATTTTAGTTGCTTCTCTAGCTATTTGGTCAATTTTTTCAATCTCATCTAACGTAATAACATTGTCATCACACACTCTCTGGAAGTAGTAATGTAGTTTATCATATACTTCTTTCACATGGGCATGTTTCTTACTTAAGGATTTTCGTTTCTTAGTCATTACAGATTTATCTATCACTGTTGCAAGTGTCGTTGTGAAAACACCTGTAGCTGTTAAAGCTGTAGCAACAACAGGAATTGTAAGAACGCCAGATGAAATGACAATAGTGAGAGCGCCTAACGAAATTGTTAAACATGCTCAAACGCCTTGTGTCACATTCCTAGCTATCGTCCATCTTTTTCTTAATTTATTATAATGTTCTAGTCTAAGTAATAATTGCGCTTCCTTGTCTTTCATGTACCTGACTCTATCTTTGTGTTTTGCTATATCCATTTCATATGATAATGAAGGATATAAAGGGGCTGATGGTTCTTTTGTTTTTACATCTTCCATTTTTAAATGAATATTTTTTATTCATATTCATTTTGTTTTTGCTAAATTTCAAGAGGGGCCTATTTTGCTTTTTGATTTGCTAAATTTCAAGAGGCCCCTAATTTTGCATTTGGATTTGCTAATTTCAAGAGGGCCCTATTTTAGCTGTTTTTTTATAAATTTCAAAAGGGTCTAATTTAGCTGTTTTTTTTATAAATTTCAAGAGGCCCCTATTTTGCATTTGGATTTGCTAAATTTCAAGAGGTCCCTAATTTTAACAATTTTTTATAAATTTCAAGAGGACCCTATTTTAGCTGTTTTTTATAAATTTCAAGAGGACCCTATTTTAGCTGTTTTTTATGAATTTCAGGAGGACCCTATTTTTGCATTTTTTCATTTTTCATTTTTGTATCTACCTAGGTGCGAGATCCTGTGGCGAGCGACACGAAGGCGTCGGATCTCGTACCCTATACTACTATGTTCATTTAAATAATCAATCATTTCATTGTCTATTTCTTCCACAATTTTTGCTTTGATGTCTGCTGTTAGTATCAATCTTTTAATCTCATATTTGCATTCTTTTACACAAAGTTCTATTCGAAGTTCTCGCTCTTCATCACTATGCTGAGCCACCGGGTTTTAAATAATTTCCTCGGAATTCTTTCATTTTCGTCATTCCTAGCCTGCTCATAAATTTCTGCGATTGATCTATTTTTGATGGCCTCGTAATTGGCAAATTTTCTTCGATTGATCTTCTTATTCCAATCCAACATTGTGATGGAAATTCTTGACAATTTTTTTCAGAGAAATTACTTAAAAACCCTATGGCTTATTATGAGAGGAAATCAGCCTTCTATGATCAAATGATATTTTCTAGCACGTTTTACTAACATGAAATTCCTCTTGACATTCATCTCTATGTAAACATTAGACTTGTTATGAACTTGTGCAGTAATTCAAAAATATAATCATTAATCCCTTGAGAAGTCCAGGAAAATGAATGAAAACCGGTCGGGATTTTCATCCTTAGTCTTGATTGCATTCCTTCGAGCTATTATTTTCATATATTTATTGCCAATTTTGGATTTCCCATGTACATGTATATACGTACATATACTAAAAAATGCTGAATGCATTAGGTCGAAATGCTGCGGATGAGAAAGCCGTCCATTATGATATCTCTTACCAGGTTAGGGCTCATCATCTCCCGTGAGAGTGATGAGTGGGCGATGTGCGTCCTTAGCCACTGAACCACTGAAAGCTGGCTCACCGAAACTATCGGTGCATGTGAAGCAAAATACAAAAAGTTCGCACATCGATAAAAATTATCGCATGATGATAAATAATACACTCGACTTTGCGGATGCCAAAACAGATTTTCGCTTATTCAGAAAGCTTTGCTATCGTTATCATTCATAAATTGCGCATTGCAGTTTAACTTGAATTTATTCAATTTTATATCTCTCAAGAAATGTCTCACAAGATGCATGCACAAGCAATCGGACACAAAATCGGATATACGTGCATTGAATTTCAAGAGGTATATAACACCATGATAGTGTGAAAATTCCTCCATCATCCTAGGGAGGCTCCTAGTCGTGTTTCGATTCCTAAGCTGAACACCCAAAACCATTGACGGCAGAGTGCCAGCTGGCCTGAACAAAGAATAGAGACATGTGTTTAGACTTGAACAATTTGAGCACACAGTTTCCTTGGCAGCCGTAGACGCTGCGTTCCTTCCTACAATGGCTCGTCAATGCCGCTCGGAATATCCTCAACAAGCCTACCAGAATGCTGACCAAGTTGAATAACTACATTCTGCTCTAATGTTATTTATGCTGTGTTGCCGTGCGGTTTTTTGATTGTCACAAATGATTGCAGACTTTCAGTTCGCTCCCTATGATTTCATCTCCTGCAGAAGCTCCTTGTGGCAGCCGAACTACATGCTTGATGGTGAACAATTCTCATCAGCGTTATCTACATTCTCCTGACGATGACTGCCGGTAGCAGCCGAAAACCTCGTAGATGACTTTGCTTTCTGCAAATTACTGATGGGAAATTCTACTCATGCTGATCATCCGACAACATTACTCGCTTCAACTCTTTCTCAACTTATCTTTTGATCAATCATCTTTCATTAAAATCATGTTGTAGATTTACTTTTTTGTAAATATGAGCAAGCATGCACGTCAATGTTGCTATCCAAGTTAATAGTCAAATGCCGTTGAAATCCAATTAATCACCAGACAAACTTGGAACCCTTGATCCCAATAATTCTAATTTAAAGAATGAGCGTCGGTAAGATCAGAGATGCGATCCGTCATGTGAAAATAATATTACTTCTGGTTCTGCTATAAATATACTTTGTTAGGATTTCGACGAAGCCGCAACTTGAGGGTTGAGAATCGAGATTAGGTCTCTCAATAGATGTTTTAAAGGACTTTGTTTTGAAGTCTGAATTCTCTGCAGAAATGTTAGACAGGAAAGAATTCTAAAACTCACCCATGATTGGAAAACATTTCGTTTTTAGATCTAAGAATCTGAGAAAAATTTGATCAACTTTTAAAATCTGACTTTACTGATGAAGAGAAAAACAAACAAATCAACATAAAGAGGCTTATATCTGATGCATTATTCCCGCTTGTCTAAACTCCGTTTAATTATTAGGGTGGGACTGTCGACTATTGACGTGAAGCAACTTCTTCATCACATATCAAAAATGAATTCCGCAGTCATTCTGATGTCTTCAACTCTTAATTCTAATAATAGGAGTTATGGGTGGAGTCGTTGAAGCTGGTCTTTCGTTGATGCTTTGATTGAGTGCCCAGATTGATTTAATATCTTGTGAGTGCTATAATGCATCATCGTAATCAGTGGCGTCGCGTGCTCCCAGACCACAGGCCTTCGCTCGGCACGGTGTCCCCGAACAAGGTTGAACCCTCAAAAAATTGTACACAACTTTTGTCAACGGTTTTAGGGACAGTTTTGCATCCTGTTTTAAGTTGTAATTTTTAAAATATTCTATTGAGGGCTTTTCGAGAAAAATCGATTTTTCGGAATTCAACTTCCATATATGGAAGGTAGAGGTGAAATAAACGCTAATTTACACATCTGTCATTGTATAAATCAAATTTCATCTTTTCTAAAGTTATTGGAACCATTTTATATAAATTGAGCAAAAAAGGAAGCTATGAGGTCACTGAGGTTTCTAGTTTGAAATTCAAATTCAACTTCCATATATGGAAAGTAAATATGAAATAAACATTATTTCATGTACCTGACATTGTATCAGCATATTTTCATACTTTGTAAGTTAAATAAATGAAAAAATAATATGCATGAAAAATAAAATCAATCACAGAGGCATAAAATTTGAAACTTATATCCAACTTCCATATACGGAAAGTACAATTATCAATTGATTATCAGCTGTCATTCAATCAGCATCGCACCATTATTAATTGTTGTCAAATGTCCTTTCTCAAATCTTCACCGTGGTTAATGAATAGTATGCGTAAAAGATTTTCTCAAACAAATTGTGTTCGATTCAGCATTTTCTTTCAACGGCTTCTCGTCTGTATCCTGTTAACACTCTTTCAATATCTATGCAATTTTTGAATACTCCTTCTCTTTTGTGAAGTATGCATGATTTGAAAATATGACCATTGTATGTGCGTCTCATTTTGTTGCGTACCGGTATTCATTTTGTTGCAATGGTGCATCACGCAAGATCGCATGATGAAGCTCGAGACGTTGTCTGTATTTTGTGCTTCAAAAAGTCATCTACTGTTAGGAAACTTACGGAGGAACATCATCAAGCTATTCAGGAGCATTTCATAGATGGGCTTGATTTTTATTCTGACCATCGTTTACCTCGAGTTATTTGTGGTACATGTTTGTTGACGCTTAACGAATACAAAAGAGGATTTTTTGTAAGCAAGATTGAACTATTCGACCATTCTACTTTGAACACTCTGCGTACACAATCGCGATCCCAAGGTGGAATCTGTGACTGCTACGTATGTGAGACAGCCAGAACAAATGGACTAAAATCACGATTAACAGCGAAACGTGCAGGTAGACCGGCTTCTGGGGATTCTAATAGTGCAAAAAACCTGCAGTTATCAAAATATGCTGTAGGTGCTTGTCAGGAATTTCTAAAGGAAAGTCTCACATTTGATCATATGCCAACATTTGTGACAATGCGCTACATTTGACAGAAAACACTGGATGTGACAATGTTCTTGATAAACAAGCATCAAACCTTTTACATGTGAAAAAGCAAACATCCGGGACTGAATTGAATCTTTTACGCATACTATTCATTAACCACGGTGGAGATTTGAGAAAGGACATTTGACAACAATTAATAATGGTGCGATGCTGATTGAATGACAGCTGATAATCAATTGATAATTGTACTTTCCGTATATGGAAGTTGGATATAAGTTTCAAATTTTATGCCTCTGTGATTGATTTTATTTTTCATGCATATTATTTTTTCATTCATTTAACTTACAAAGTATGAAAATATGCTGATACAATGTCAGGTACATGAAATAATGTTTATTTCATATTTACTTTCCATATATGGAAGTTGAATTTGAATTTCAAACTAGAAACCTCAGTGACCTCATAGCTTCCTTTTTTGCTCAATTTATATAAAATGGTTCCAATAACCTTAGAAAAGATGAAATTTGATTTATACAATGACAGATGTGTAAATTAGCGTTTATTTCACCTCTACCTTCCAGATATGAAAGTTGAATTTCGAAAAATCTGGGTGTTCGAGTCAGATGCATTACTTTGCATTCATTGGCGAACGCTCATCATCGGATCACAGTCTTATCTGAACGTCAGTCAGCTGCTATTGATGACGTAGTGTCCTCTCCGACGAGAAACGAAGGACTGGAACAATTGGATTGCGTTTCCCTTTCTATATTTAAGTACCGAGCCTCGATCAAGAATAACGGAGAATTTCATTGTAAAAATTGGAGAAGACAAACCATTATATCTCTCGAGAAAGCCAATATTAGTGCGGCCGCGTGCGCTTGCTGCCTCACACACACACACACAACTCTCTTTTGCTCCGTCTGAACACACGACTAGCATGTGTGCCTAATCGTTAGAAGAAAACAGCTGTGATTCGTGCACGCGCAAAACTGTTGACTCTGAGGTTGAGCGTCTGATTTTGAGACGGACAGTTGCTACGAGAAGCTATCGAATTTAAATGAAATATAATGAATGACGACACTTTTCATTTTTATAAATGTTGGTAAATTATTATTTATGATGCGCCGAAGGCCTCGCAGGTACGGAGAAGACGCCACTGATCGTAATAGTAATTCGTGCTATAATTCTTGTAGCAACACTCATTGATGCATTGTTAATTAGTTGTTCATTGCTCTTCGATCACCAAATGACTTGACGATCGGCACCTTTATGTGTGAGGCGTCTGGGGCATGCTATCATGCCTCCATTTTTGAATAAAGCATAATAATGCTAAAGTAATTATAATTTCTGGCATCTGTGACTCGCAATTTGGTTCTCTTGACCTCACCTTAACTCACAAAAAATCAATCAGAGTTGATGAATACTTTCCCTAGAATTCAAGAAAATGCCACTGCATCAACATATGACCCGCAACAGCAGCCAGTCCCTATATCACCTTATAAAAATCTAAAATGATAATTATGCTTCATTATCTTTGGATTAAATACCTTGGTCGTTACTCATTGCTGTAATGCATCTGTTAACTATCAAGAATAAATTTATGACCATTAAAGAAAAGAAGCATTATATGATTCCAATATTCAAACGTTTTGATATTTTATCTCGCACATCGCTTGATTCATTGTTGAGTCATCCATGCGTGCGTATTTGCAGAGTCCTACCTGGCTCATATTTTGCATGACAATTTGGTCTGACGTATATCTCATGTCATTCATTGTTATTTGCAGAATCTGCGACATCAATCACCGCTACCGGTGATAATCATGACAATTTCATGACAGAAATTCAACAGCGTCACCCTGTGCTTAATAGTTTGCTGACTTCATAAATAATTGTGTCTCGAGAAAGGCGACCGCCGAAACGTCGACAGACTGTTTTATTTGTATATACTTACATTTTCTTCTTTTTCTTGAAATAACTAAACCGACCGATGACCATCATCAAAGATTGCATGACAATTTAGTGTGATGATGGAGGCTTGAACCTGCTGAAGCGAACAGCTCACGACTGGTGCAAATAACTTGAGTCGCAGGTACTAGTAGTCGCACATGTTTCGCATGGCAAGTTGATCAGTCGTTTCACTTATTTCATTAATTGTAAATTATCAATAATGAATACACATGGATTTTTTCAATACATGTTTTCCGCAATGCTGTTTTATACAAAGAAACAATTGTCATTGATGTCAAATTTCATTGGTTCTGTTTTTCAGAATTTTAGTGCGTTCACAGAATACATTGCACATCATAAACTGGCGAATATTGCTGAAATAAGGGAAATGGATTTGCTTGCAATAAAGAGCATTAGAGGGGGAAGCGTTCTTTTGGGAATCTTGTAAGAGCAGAGAATCACTCTTGAAGAACTTGGGTATAAAACGCATCCATTGATCTGATTTGTCTACAGGGCGCGCGCATATTGATATACTGAATTAGTCAATTAGCAATATGCTTGCCTTTTGCCGTTTAGATGTTGACTAGTCCATGATATTTCCTCTTCATCTGACATAGCTTTTAAATTGATGCCGTAGCAAGTTCTGAATAGATGGGCACATTTTAGCCCATAGACCTGTCTGTGGTTGCATTATTACAGCAATCGTTGTTACTAGCATCAAAGCGTCTTCGTCGATGATGTCAACAGAGTGAAACATTATGTATAAAAAAAAAATTTGTAGGCCGGGAGAATTTTGGTTTAAAAATGTGACAAAAATCGTTGAAATTCACACCATTCCAGACGCTGAAAACGTGTTCTCAAGCCTGCACTGAATAAGAAAGATAATTATGTACATGTATATAGCGTACAATTCCAACATGAAACATCAATGTTCAAAAAGCAGCTATTCAATTACTTTTAGGAAAGTGATTTGCCATTAAGATCTAGGTTTTGATTTCATCTAGGATTTTTATCATTTACCAACAAAGCTTCTACTTTTCAAGCCTAAAATTCAAATTCGCCCCGAACTGTGTATGTAATCCAAAAACAATTATTGACGTAATTACTACACTGGCTTGAATTAGGCACGAAATTTAGGCATCAATTCTAACCAACACAAGGCACGAGTAGGCAAGAAGTTCATAGTGCCGAGTTCGTGCCCATTGATTTTTCCTTCGATTTCATAGGATAACCATATATTTGCTTTGGTGCCTAGTGGCGCCTACCGGTGCCTCGAGGGACTAGAAAGGCACTAACTTGGCGCTAACTGGCACGAAATTTCTGCTTCGTGCCTAAATTAGTGCCCTATAGTTTACAGTGCAGTTTACACATATATTCAGATGGCTACTTACATAGTATGTCTTTCACCATGGACATGTTCCTTTGTTCTACAGTTAAGACGTGCAAGTATACCACCGGTCGTTCTTCTTTTCAAATTTTGAAAGAATAAGCGCACAGATCATCACGATTATGTTCAGGTTATGAAAAAAGAAAGAAAAACACTAGAAGCAGATTTAACACAGATTTACCACAGATGCAGAATTCTCCCGGCACAGAATTATTTACAAAGCCTTGTCACGTTTAAGGTGCAGACATAGAAATATATTATTTATCTGAAGTTGACGAGAATGGAAATTGCCTCAAGGTCGCACCACATGCGTGGGGAACAAAGTGGGGTATGAGCCACCAATGAAAAGCTTAGAACTGCACATGTGACTGATTCTAATCCCATGATGCAGCTGTAGGCTCGTGTATCTAAGTGAAAATGCATGCGATTTTTGTGCCACTATTGCATGAAGCTTTCCTTCCATTCTAGAGGTCTTATTGTTGTCAATTTCTATGTATGCGGAGCTTCTGAATTATGAATTAGGGACTCGAAACGGTAGCGACTGACAGTCTATAACATAGAAAAAAGGTCTGAGCGATCACAAACACCAGCTGGAGCATGCTCAGAGATGGCAGTCAGATCTCAGAGTTTTTCTGAGATTTTCTGAATGAATTTTTTAATTTCTGATTTTTCAGATGTTCTACATGATTTTAGTCTCTGAGAATTTCTGAGAAAGTCTCTGATCTCAAGAGTCAGAGACGTCACGAGAACGTCTCACGTGAGTTTTTATTGGCATTATGATTGCTGAAGAATATAGCATTTAGCTGTGGCCAGATTAGACAAGACCTTTGGCAAAAATGTGCGACAGTTTCTTCGTTTTCTTGGCCTTCCATATTTGCAATGTAAGTGGCATAAAATATTCAAAAAAGGCTGCAGCTTATTGAGCATTTTATCATTTTGGAGTTGGATTTCCGTTGCTGTTGCAATAAACTTTGCTTGGATTATCATGAAATAAAATTCCTTATTATGTAGGAAGCTAAAAACGTCGGTGCTATTCACGAAATCACTTGATGACCTAATAAGGAGATGTCAGGAAGTCGGGTAACAAACAAAAAATACAGCGTGGGACATGAAAACTAAGATGGAATGGATAGAATATTGACTGCATAACATGAACTGCACTATACTTTCAAGCAGAAGGCGAAGCTGACAATAATGATAGTACCAGTTACTGAAATCATTTCTGAAAGAAACAAATCATTATTATTCGCAAATTTCTGAAGCTGTGACTTCAGACGTCGAAACGTAGAGTGTAATTTCAATTAGCCTCACAGGTTTCCTCAGCTTCTCATTCTAAAAGTGCATAATTGCTTGGGCACAAGTTTGGAAATCCATTTACCACGCAGAGAAATATGAAGAGGGTGAAATGACAAGCTGTGCCTTTGTAATTGCTATAATAAATATACTCCGTGACGGTTTATGAAATTAGCAAAATTCCCTCGAGTCAATAGTGTCTGATTTAAGCTCTGAAATTGAGTCTCACGGAATCAGAGGAAATCTCTATGAAACGGAGTATCAAATCGATCACAAATATTCGCGTTTGCATATTGCTTATATATAAACAGCAATGACACGAAACCAGACTAATGTCTACGTAAACTTGATGCAAGCATACGTGAAATGTGAAATAATCTTATAATAATGTTTCAATTCTCAAGATACCGTGAAATTCTGCTCTTGAAAGATACAACAGATCAAATGCAAACAGATGGAAATGACAGTTACCACATCTATAGCAGTTCGTCACCACTCACTAATTTGATCCATAATAGAATAATTAAAAAGAAAAACACATCACTCTGTGGCAGTCGTGAGGCTACAATCAAGTGAAGTATTAGGAGAGACAGAAAAGTACATTGTAAATCGCTCAATACCAATTACATACGAAGGATGCATGCCAAATTATTTTTTTGGTATATTTCTGCATATATTTGTACTAGTAAGGCCCCGGACTTCGTCCCGGATTTATATGCATAAGTATGTTAAATTAAGACAGTGCTAGTTACATTGTTGCATACCAAGTTTACCAACTCATTCGCCTACACTGATTGGCTGTCTTACTATTTAGATCGCGTTCTCATTGGCTGTTGCTGAATCCGTCGTGAAACATAAGAAGCAATGAGACGCATGTATAGCGAGCCAATTTTTGAAAGCAAATGAGGAGTTCATTTTTAAATTTAATGTAGTTACTTGTGTAATTAATCTTTTTCGGTAAAAATTTACACAAAAGTCGACTTTTCTCTGTAATTATGATACTTTGGGGAATGAGACCGGGCGGTTTTAACTACAAATGTTTTGTTCTATTAAATGGTAGTATCATATTGGCGTAAAGTTTCATGGTTTAGGAGGAGTTTGTCGGCGGTTTGCATTTTATATATAAGATGTATTATTTCAAGTATGGTATGCTTTACATACCAATGCCATACCTGCACGATGTTAAAGGAAAGCATCAATCATGTCAGATTATTTTATTACGCGTGATCATATCAACTACCTGCCATGCTACCTGAAAGATCAAAAGCATCATTATGAAGAAAATGATCTTTGAAAAATGCAAATGGGTCAACATTACTATTCAGCACTATTCAGATTTAAGAAAAGATGCATTGTGAATCATAAAATCATGGTGTTGAAAATTGAATTAAAAACAGGACATCTCAGCCAGGAACCTTTCAATAAGATCTCGACTTTTCCTTGAAGACTTCCAGTGACTTGCACTATAATTCAGCTCATGAAATTTCTTCATCATCAACTTCATTTCCGCCTAATTATGCTGCGTTTGCAAATATTCATTCCTTTGATATCCAACTTGTTTCGCACTACTTATAATGGGGACGTCATCTCAGTAGTATATAAATGAAAGTAAAATTTGAAAAATGTTCGCTTTTTAAAAACTGTTCATATAATTTTTTGGACATCAGCAACGTAATCATAATGAGGCAAAATAGATCTTAGTATCAATTATCATAATTACCCTGACCATATTTCTAAACGTGCAAACTACCGAAGTTGCAAATCTATTGAAATATTAAAAATCTTATCAATGGAGGTAAAAATCCATGATGTCAAAAAAATGTGGTCGTAATGTGGTCGGCTCCTGTGGCCCGAAATATAATACAAACAAATTATTTATTCTCGTGCATACAGCTGTCACTGTCTTGATGTCAACTTTCAGTGCATGCAAAGCTTGTAATAGTTGAGGGAATGAACCGTGATAGTGAAAAAGGATTGTCTTTTCACCATAGAGTAGGGATATATAGGTAGAGTGTCGACTCAAAAAAGTATCTGTATACAGTGGAAATTTTTATATCACAATATTCAATTTTTTACGGAGATTACGTTCCCGTGGTCCAAAAATTATTTGAGCACTTTTGAAAAAAGTCAAAATTTGCCACTTTATATACTACTTAGATGACTCTCCTAAATAAGTAGTATGAAACAAGTTGGATATCAAAAGGAATGAATATTTGATAATAAGCATCCTAACTAAGCGGAAATCGAGCTGATTATCAAGGGAATTTCATGATCTGTATTATAATGAAAGTCTTTATGAAAAAGTCGCGATATTATTCGTGCTTTCGTGTCTGAAATTTCAAATTTTTAAATCAATTTCCACGGTATGATTCACAAAATAATGTTTTATTACTTGAATCTGAATAGTGTTGGGGACCCATTTACACCTTTCCAAGTTAACTGAAATCATTTCTTTGATTACGTGACTTTGCTCTGCTAGTGGCAGAGTGCCTGTAATATGATCACGCTTAAGAAAATACTCTTGATGTTGAGCATGAAAGTAATAGCAACCTTCATCGAATTGTTTATTTAACAAACATTACCTCTCCAAGGCTGTCATGACACGGACGATCTGTAAAATAATATCATTTCCTTCTGAATTACTATCATGATCAGTCAATTTCTTTTGTAAATTCTTCAGAACTGCATAAATGTGTATATCTCACATTTGGAAACAATACCGTCTGTATCTATCTCCCTTGAGTTCATTTAATGAAATCGAAAGTGTATACACATTGGGGATTTAATAAATGCGGAGTTACCACTCTACCTAATATACTCACTGACATAAATAATGAAACCAACTATCATTGACTTATATGGAAGTTTGTTTAATTTTTTTCTATGGTTTGAGATGATATCTCGCTTTCTATGTATCACCATTGAACTCCATATGATAAGGGAAATGATATAGGACCATCAAATTTCAAAATTTGATATTGATCACAGTAACAGCTAGAAGTTGAACAGAATCACCACCTACTGCTGACCAGATTTGACTTATGAAATGGCTCACGATAACTTTACCAGAGGAATGGCAATTGGGATGATGCTTTGTGGGCAAAGTTCTACAACTGTTGCAAAAGAATTGAAAATGTCAAGGGTCGTTGTATGGAGGTGGTGGTGTCGTTGGAAAGCAGTAGGAAATGTGGAAAAGAAGAACGGATCAGGAAGACCAAGGGTATCATCCAAGCGGACAGATGCACGCTTAGTTTTAGCTGCTAAAAGAAACAGATTTGTGTCCGTCCCGAAGCTAATTGTGTACTGGAAGGTTGCTGGGAACGTTGCCTGTAGCGTTCGAACTGCATATCGAAGATTGCAGGAAGCTGGTGTACAGTCTCGACGACCCGCTGTGAGAATTCCGCTGAGCCTGGAACATCGAAGGAGACGAGTGACGTGGTGTCAAGGTCATCAGTCGTGGAGCGACAGTCAGTGGGAACGTGTGCTCTGGACTGATGAATCGAGGTTTACTCTCGATTTCAACGATGGTCGGATCCGTGTTCATCGCTTGCCAAGTGAACGATTTGCTCCATGTTGCGTCAAAGAACACGACCGGTACGGCGGCGGTAGTGTCATGGTTTGGGCAGGTATCTGGCACAATGGAAAAACACCAGCAATCGTAGTGAAAGGAACATTGACAGGACAGCGATATGCCGACGAGATCGTGACACCGGTCGTGGTTCCAGCAGTGACATCGAATCAATTGATTTTTCAGGATGACAATGCAAGGCCCCATCGCGCTTCAGTGGTCTCTAACAGGATAGCAAGCAGTGGAATCCCAACCTTGGAATGGCCCTCACGTTCTCCCGACCTCTCCCCGATCGAGCACTCCTGGGATGAACTTGGTCGGAGAGTGAGGGAGAGGTACAACCACCCACCAGTGTCTTTGAAGATGTTGGCCGACAGACTGATCGAGCAGTGGTACCTCTTAGACCTGGCATTCATCCAGCGACTGTGCTCATCCATGCCCTCACGCATCGATGCCTGTTTGGATGATCGCGGTGGTCACCCCCGTTTCTAACTTAAGTCGATAAAATCATGAATATCGAATTAAATGTTTTTGAGTAAAGCATTCGAGTTCTCCTTTTACGAACAACAAACAAACGTACAGTACAACCAAGTTTAAGTCATAAGTACTCATATCAGGACTTGTTTCATTCTTTTTGTCACTGAGTATATATCTACTCTATGCTTTTCACCCAATGATTTAGTAGAGAAGACAAGCCTTCCTAGCCTCGATCACGCCAAAGGTGGCATCAGAGACAAAAATGAAATACTTGTCTGTTTGAGAACCCTCTTACCCTCACGTTTGTCGTATGAAATCGCTCCTCTAAAGAGCATATTAAGATCGAAAGTGTACTCATATTTTTTGGAGAAGAATGGGGGATTTCCGTGCCTGGTAGAGATTGGAGAAAAACCGCATGAAGCACACATAAAGAAGATGGGAGGAGCAAATCAGAACAAAATCAGTTTACCTCAAACTCAGAACAAAATGCACTAAATGAAGGGTCTAATGATGACGAGTCAGAATATCATGATAAAAAAATGTAAGAAGTAAAAAGCTGAGATTTGAAATATCAATAAACATTAATAGGCCTAATTTAATCCAAAACGCCTTGCTGTTGTTTATATGGCATTTATTACCAAAATTTTTGCCTACTCAGGCTGCTTCAGGGGTGAAAAGGAGGATAAATTTAGGTTTCACCCCTGAAGCGGCCTGAGTAGACGAAAATTTGGGCAATAAATGCCATATAAATAACATCAAGGCTTTTTGGATTAAATTATAAACAACATGCTGTTCAAGCGGAATTATAAAATTTTATGTAATAGGCCTACGTTTGAATTTTGTAATCCGATCCAATTACGAAATTTTCACAATTTTAAATTCTGAATTCAAAACGTCGAAGTCCGAATGGAATCTACAAAGAAAGTATTTTTTTCTGTTCAAATTGACACGAGAACACTTTCTTTTATAAATTAGAATAGTTCTTATATTATATAAGGACACCCGAAAACATTCAAAGCGAAAATAGTGCAAAATTCAACAAATTTGAGAAATCTCATTGTAATGAAAGTATTAAGCCAATGATATTCAAAATTGGTGGAAAGCTTTGGAATACGTAGAAAATGAAGTGTTTGCAATATAGAGTTCGCATCCTTCTTTGTTCAGGAGCTAGATAAAATTTTCGGTAGGATGGAGGGCGCTCCGCGACCACCCACCAGTGCACTTTTAACTTATAATAATAATACGCATGGAACTTCTGACATAATGTACAAGTCTTTGAAATCATAAAACGTGCAGTGCACATGTACCAGCAAGTATCTGAGAGACACGTGTACGTCAGTGATGCTTGCAAAGTACCTAATCATCTAATGTAAGTTTCGCACATGTCACACGCATGGTACAATATCTCTTCCAACGTGGCGGCTATTTCCTGAAGCGCTGGGTAGAGGAACAGAAATCACCATAGAGTGACCACAGTCAGCATGAATACATGCTGACTATGAGTAGCACTCTCGCGATAAGTGAGACCTACGTAATAATACAATGTAGATTTAGTTTTTGACTAACTGCTTGCATGGATTAAAAATAAAAATAAATTAACGTTGTTTATACTCGGAAGCACATTAGGCACGGAGCCTTTCTTCCATGTGGCCGAGTTATCATTTACCACTCTCATTCTTTTTCGTGCTGAGTGTTTGGCAAGAATGCAGAGAATTAATTACCTTGATTGCCGTTTTCTTTCCATTACTTAACATATGTGATACCGTGACTGCAAATATTTTTGCCACCTAACTTTAGAATCAAGATAACTTGTGACAAATGAATTAACAAAGTTTGAAGAACTTATCATTCTACTGATATTCTATCACCAAAAAGAAGGATGAATGAGTAATAATCATATTTTACAACCATCACGTCAAAGTGTTATTTTTGCAGCAGTCACGGTAAAATACATGATTGTTTTTCTTAGAGGCATTTTGTTGGGCTATTGCACCCGCAATTCAGCACCGTATTCTCTGTTTTGTAAGCATATTTGAGTCAATGTTTTAAGTAATTTATGATGAGAACTAAAGAAGAGCTTTTTTAGAGATGAGGTTTCTATGCTATTTTTGTGACCATTAATGAAGATCTTGGGGCTATAATTAGAGAGAGGTGTTTATTTGAGAGAGTGTGGGACATAGATGTGCATGTATAGAATTGAGGCCTACAAGTAAAAAGATGAATCGTTGAGTAGAAAGTCACTTGTGAGTGAAGAACATATAGTACTATACACTGTGAATCGCTCAATACCAATCTCATACGAAGAATGCATACCAAAATATTTTTTTAGTATATTTCTGTATTCCCATGGAATAATCTGCATGCTTTTCGTATGTTATTTCAAATGTGGTATGCTTTACATACTAAAGCCATACCAGTACAATGTTAAAAGAAGGCATAAATCATGTCCAAGGTATGTTGATTTAAGGCCCTTTGTCAATAAAGATCACACTAATGTTACTACTGTTTTGTAAGTAGTGAGATGATGACATTCAAGCGTCATACTTTCAATACTGAATTCGATTTTAATACACGTAAGTCTAAGTAAGGCCTTTCATGAATAATCAATAAGATTTCAACCATCAACAATTATGCATTATATAATTTTGAAATAAAACATATTACCAATCCGAAATAAAAACACATCGTCATTCATGAACGCAAAAATAGTTATGTTTGAGATATATATATAAGTCAACAAGATTTCACTAAAGATATCGTTTGAATGAACTGATGTTTATCAACTTGGGTCATAAAGTAGAGTTAACTAAACTTCCTGTTAATGTTGCTAGACAAGTAGCAACGACGACATATTCGTGGAGCATACAATTCACAATAAATCTAATGTACTTAAATATCACTCTATCAAACAAAAACATATTCACGACTGGTATTAGCGAAAAAAGTTATTTGACAGTAGTATGTAATATCTACACTTTTTGCTATGTGACTTAAAGCTGCACATACCAGAGGAATACCAAAATATGGATGAATTTGCATCGGGTCTCGTATGTAAAACATACCAACAATTTGTATTTTAGTGTAAAACAACCAATCACAGATAGAATTGTTCGCATCGCTACATACCAATCACATAATAAAGTAAGTGAGATGTGATATGAAAAACATACCAGATTTCTGTAAGCATACAAGAATCTCGTATCAGATGTTAGTTTCAAATGGTATGAGGTTTTGGTATATGTTTGTATGTAATTTTCGTATCCACCGATTTACATTGCATTAATGGTCGACTAAAATATGTCAACATCCACTGAACAGTTTTCTATCAAAGGATTCAATTTTCTGCTAAGATTACGTTCATGCAGTCAAAAAAATTCTTAATCAGTTTTTAGAACACCACATTTTTGTAAATTATTCCTGTGTTTACTAGCGATTTGGTACCTATAGATAAAAAGTATAAAACTTATCAGATATCAGAAGGAATGAAAATCCACTAACATACATCTTAATTACGAAGAAAATAAGCTGACTATCAAAGAAATCTCACCAACCGAATAAGAATAAGATCTTCATGGAAAAGCTGATATCTTATTGTGTATCTTGACTGAAATTTCAAGTTTTCAATTCAATTTTCATCGGCATGATATTGTGATTGATTGAGCTTTTGTTTCATTTATTGAATCTAAATAATGTTGTGGACCCTCTTGCACCTTTTAAAGTTGCATGTAATTATTGAGATCAAGTATTTGATTATGATATTTTGCTCTTTGAGTGACACACTGTAAATCGCTGGATACGAAAATTACATACAAACATATACCAAAATTGTATACAATTTGAAGCTGACATCTGATACGAGATACTTGTATGTTTACAGAGATCTGGTATGATTTTCATAAGAAATCTCACTTACTTTAGTATATGATTGGTATGTAGCGATGCGAACTATTCTATCTGTGATTGGGTGTTTCACAATAAAATACGAGTTATTTGTATGTTATATATACGAGGCCCGATGCAAATTGGTCCTCATTCGTATGTGTTTCGTATGAATAGCTTTAAGTCACATGGCAAAAAAAAGTTATAATACACACTACTTCCAAATAACTTTTCTTCCAGTAATACCAGTCGTGAATATGTCTTTGTGAAAGTGTGGTATTTAACTATATTAGATTTATTGTGAAACTGAAGCCGCATGTCATCTTTGCGACTTGTCTAATGGAATTCACATGATTCATAATCAGCTCATTTCCTTGAACTTAGTTGATAAACATCATTTCAATAAAACGAGAAGTTTCGTGTAACCATGTTGACTTATATATCTCAAACATAACTATTTTTTTGTTTTCATGAATTATAATGTGTTTTTATTTCGGATTAATAATATGCTTAATTTCAAAATTACATAATGCATAATCGTTGATGGTCAAATACTTATTGATTATTCATGAAATGCCTTAGACTTACATGTATTAAAATCGAAGTCAGTATTGTAAGTTTGACTATTGAATGTCATTATCTTACTACTTACAGAACAGTAGTAGCATTAGTGTGATCTTTATTGACAAAAGGCCTTAAATCAACATATATCAGAAATCATTAATGCTTTCCTTTAACATTGTGCTGTTATGGCTTTAGTATGTAAAGCATACCATATTTGAAATAACATACGAAAAGCATACAAATATATACCAAAAAAATATTTTGGTATGCATCCTTCGTATGTGATTGGTATAGAGCGATTTACAGTGCAGGTACAATGCATAGTTTGTGACATAATCGAGCTTACGAAATCACCCTTATTAACCCATTAGTGCCGAATGTTAGATTTTTCTACCACGTCAACTTTTAGCAAATTTACAAAGGTTCCAAGCATAAAATGAAAACCTATACTCATGATATGCATTCAGGAGATACTTCGTCATAAATTACATTAATTAGTTTCTATTATACTTTCCTTACTTTGTGGCAGGAAGCGATTTTGCAATGCGTACTAACCTTCACGATGCCAATTTTAACTTACATGTTTGACACGCAAATATCATCATGATAATTAAAATATTGCCACTGGCTTTCTCAGGAATACGTATGTTTATTTCGTCCAATATTTCGTCCTTCTTCCACAGGGACAGACGTTAGACTGACACGGCATTACAAGATGATCGGGTCATGATCACATCTCAGCTAGTGACATGCAACACTATCAATAACAAAAGGAAACAGAGGTAAGCAAGTCACCATAGAAAGTAAGTAAGTCACATCTGTACAGTAAGAAGTCACTATCTGCAATACTACTCTCGAATGAACGGGAGTACCACCTCACCAACGCAACCATTGATTAAAGAGTGTAAATTACCATCTTGTTGGATATACATGGCTTCTCTTGCTCGTCTTGCGGAACCATCTCTTATTGTCTCCACTACTTTCCACTCAATGTTGTCTTCAGGCAGGGATGTGTGCTCATCGATGAAATGCTCATATACTGCTGAGGTTCTGGTCTTGATATGCTCCTTGATTCTGGATTTCACTGTTCTCTCTGTTTGACCAATGTACTTCAATCCGCATAGTTTGCATCTTATTTCATAGATCACGTTCTTCATATAGCATCGTTTCTCTTTCTGTCCAATCTTGCAGGTCCAGCAATCTAGTTTGCATATCGGCTTCTCCCTCTGCTTACGCCATCGGTGACTTAATGGACGTTCAGTTTCATATATAACCCTTATTTTGTTTTCCATCTTACACTGTTTGGTTAATTTTCCAATTCTTCTCCTGGTTTGTTCGTCAATGAATGGGATCTTCAAATAAGTTAGGGGCTCTTCTTCTTCATTACGGGCTCGTCTCTCAATAGGTTGGTCATAATATCTGCCAATCCATTTCTTAGGATAACCATTCTCTGTAAATCGATGACGAAGTGACCCTTTAGAACTTGCCAATTGAGAAGAAGGTGCATTTCGTGTTGTTCTCCAGTTTTCACCAATAAGAAGTCCTCGTTTTCGGCTATCCGGTACAAAAGAGGAGAAAGGTAAGCAACAGTTGCTGTGAAATGGTTTCACATATAAGGAGAATTGAAACTGGTTCAGCTCCTCACACCACTTCACAAAGGTATCGAGGAATGGCAAGGCTTCATTTATTGATTCCTCCAAAGTGAAAGCTATGTTTGGATGCACTTGATTTGCCACTCTCAGTATATCCAGATCAGGTGAGTAAATGACGAAGATGTCATCAACATACCGACACCAGAACCATACGTCCGGATTTTCTGAAATTCTTCCTTCGATAGTGTTCATGAATATAGAAGCTAATGCAGATGCTGCATTATTTCCCATTGCAATACCTGTTGTTTGCTTGTATGTCCTCGCCTCACGTATATATACATCCTCTGTTGTTGCAATACGTAGAAGTTCAAGTAAATCTTCTGTTGTCAGACTAGGATGGATACTGTCTTCCTTGTGAATTTCAAAAAACTCTTGAACACATGACGTAAGATCCAGGTCCGTGCCTGACGTTATAGGAATGCTCCCATAGAGGTTGGTAACGTGCAATGATGCGAATTTGACGAGTCCTGTAGATGTGCGGTCAAATCGTGATAGTCTATCTATAAAGTCACTTGTTGATTTCAAATGTGATGGCATGAATTTCTCAACTAAGGGCTGTAATATCTTCGCCAATAGGATTTGAATTTTGCGAACTCCAGCATCCAAAGAAGAAATTATCGGTCTACCTTTCAAGTTACCTTCTTAGTGATCTTTAGGTAAGGCGTAAGCTACACTTGGGAGAGGTTCACTGCACTTGCAACCCAATATAATATCTCTGAGGTAACCTTCATAATGGCTAGCCACATTGGTAAGCTGTTGGTTAATGTATCTCTGCATCGTTGTCGGTTCTCTTGCTCTGACTTCCTTGTCGGTTGGATTCAATGAATTCTTGGTCATATTGTCGTATTCCACACAATCCATAGCAATAAGTCTATTCGTTTTGTCTGAGTTTATAATCACAAGGTCTTCTTCAGTGACAATTCAGTCGATTTCTTTGATCCTGGCGCTGATCCCCGTCTCCTCTCTTGAATGAATCTTTGCTTTGGCTTTCTCAAGTTCATGTACTACTCCAGCAAAAAATTGCATTGTTTCCGGTGCAGCTGCCAAGTTGGGATCTCGCCTTTCTATTCGATTGAATGCCGCTTGAACTTGAGCCTTTCCTTGATTTACTCTCTTGCAATTACCACGAGGTACAGGAGGAACATAATTTGGGCCCAGGTTGAGAATTTCCATTTCTTCTTCGGTGAATTCAGTGGTTGACAGATTCTTGAAGGGACAGTTCTTCGCTACGTAAACATCTGTAGTACTGTTTGCAGCATTTGTCGTCAAGTACTACAGACGTTTACGTAGCGAAGAACTGTCCCTTCAAGAATCTGTCAACCACTGAATTCACCGAAGAACAAATGGAAATTCTCAACCTGGGCCCAAATTATGTTCCTCCTGTACCTCGTGGTAATTGCAAGAGAGTAAATCAAGGAAAGGCTCAAGTTCAAGCGGCATTCAATCGAATAGAAAGGCGAGATCCCAACTTGGCAGCTGCACCGGAAACAATGCAATTTTTTGCTGGAGTAGTACATGAACTTGAGAAAGCCAAAGCAAAGATTCATTCAAGAGAGGAGACGGGGATCAGCGCCAGGATCAAAGAAATCGACTGAATTGTCACTGAAGAAGACCTTGTGATTATAAACTCAGACAAAACGAATAGACTTATTGCTATGGATTGTGTGGAATACGACAATATGACCAAGAATTCATTGAATCCAACCGACAAGGAAGTCAGAGCAAGAGAACCGACAACGATGCAGAGATACATTAACCAACAGCTTACCAATGTGGCTAGCCATTATGAAGGTTACCTCAGAGATATTATATTGGGTTGCAAGTGCAGTGAACCTCTCCCAAGTGTAGCTTACGCCTTACCTAAAGATCACTAAGAAGGTAACTTGAAAGGTAGACCGATAATTTCTTCTTTGGATGCTGGAGTTCGCAAAATTCAAATCCTATTGGCGAAGATATTACAGCCCTTAGTTGAGAAATTCATGCCATCACATTTGAAATCAACAAGTGACTTTATAGATAGACTATCACGATTTGACCGCACATCTACAGGACTCGTCAAATTCGCATCATTGCACGTTACCAACCTCTATGGGAGCATTCCTATAACGTCAGACACGGACCTGGATCTTACGTCATGTGTTCAAGAGTTTTTTGAAATTCACAAGGAAGACAGTATCCATCCTAGTCTGACAACAGAAGATTTACTTGAACTTCTACGTATTGCAACAACAGAGGATGTATATATACGTGAGGCGAGGACATACAAGCAAACAACAGGTATTGCAATGGGAAATAATGCAGCATCTGCATTAGCTTCTATATTCATGAACACTATCGAAGGAAGAATTTCAGAAAATCCGGACGTATGGTTCTGGTGTCGGTATGTTGATGACATCTTCGTCATTTACTCACCTGATCTGGATATACTGAGAGTGGCAAATCAAGTGCATCCAAACATAGCTTTCACTTTGGAGGAATCAATAAATGAAGCCTTGCCATTCCTCGATACCTTTGTGAAGTGGTGTGAGGAGCTGAACCAGTTTCAATTCTCCTTATATGTGAAACCATTTCACAGCAACTGTTGCTTACCTTTCTCCTCTTTTGTACCGGATAGCCGAAAACGAGGACTTCTTATTGGTGAAAACTGGAGAACAACACGAAATGCACCTTCTTCTCAATTGGCAAGTTCTAAAGGGTCACTTCGTCATCGATTTACAGAGAATGGTTATCCTAAGAAATGGATTGGCAGATATTATGACCAACCTATTGAGAGACGACCCCTAATGAAGAAGAAGAGCCCCTAACTTATTTGAAGATCCCATTCATTGACGAACAAACCATGAGAAGAATTGGAAAATTAACCAAACAGTGCAAGATGGAAAACAAAATAAGGGTTATATATGAAACTGAACGTCCATTAAGTCACCGATGGCGTAAGCAGAGGGAGAAGCCGATATGCAAACTAGATTGCTGGACCTGCAAGATTGGACAGAAAGAGAAACGATGCTACATGAAGAACGTGATCTATGAAATAAGATGCAAACTATGCGGATTGAAGTACATTGGTCAAACAGAGAGAACAGTGAAATCCAGAATCAAGGAGCATATCAAGACCAGAACCTCAGCAGTATATGAGCATTTCATCGATGAGCACACATCCCTGCCTGAAGACAACATTGAGTGGAAAGTAGTGGAGACAATAAGAGATGGTTCCGCAAGACGAGCAAGAGAAGCCATGTATATCCAACAAGATGGTAATTTACACTCTCTAATCAATGGTTGCGTTGGTGAGGTGGTACTCCCGTTCATTCGAGAGTAGTATCGCAGATAGTGACTTCTTACTGTACAGATGTGACTTACTTACTTTCTATGGTGACTTGCTTACCTCTGTTTCCTTTTGTTATTGATAGTGTTGCATGTCACTAGCTGAGATGTGATCATGACCCGATCATCCTGTAATGCCGTGTCAGTCTAACGTCTGTCCCTGTGGAAGAAGGACGAAATATTGGACGAAATAAACATACGTATTCCTGAGAAAGCCAGTGGCAATATTTTAATTATAAATACATCCAGGAATGGCCTCCTAGATTTCAATGTATCATCATGATATGCTAGTAACATTTTGTCAAGGTTGATGCATTTTGGTTGATTATGTATGTTTCCTTCCACCTGAAGTGTCAATGACAAAATAAAATAGTACAACAGTGAAATATTGATTAATTTGTGTGAGGTAGAAAAATCTACCATTCGTCACTTGCCACTCCAAATCTACATGATGTCAACACAAGCTAAGTATTTACTGTCTGTCCTAAAGCGACTGGATTTTTATTTGTTGGCCACGAGCATGACAATGTTGACAGCTGCAGAAAGTGTGAGAGCCATGTCATGGTCGTAGATATCTACAATTTTGAATTTCCCGTTGGGTTTACATCATTGAAAGCAATAGCCTTCCCAGTCACTTTATGCCATCCACTACCATGATGAAGCCAGTACGAAAATGACATTAGATGAAATCGCCAATTTGATTGCCGAGGACTGGAGTGATGATGTCGCTATTTTGCCGCCTATCGAAGATGCTTGAACAAGGTCGGATGAAGACTGTGACATTTCGGATAACGAGGAATTTCAATCTATCAACCATCTACATGCCACGATATTGAAGATTGAAGTTGAAATTTTTCATGATGTCGACGAGGATTTTCTTCCTCCAGAGTCCGACGTTACTGATCCGCCTGCGACAAAGCGACGTAAGAAGACTTCTCGCTGTTGGAATAACTCCGACTCGTCGTCATTTCTCCCTCCGCCTTATTCTCCCAATCTCCACCCGGAATTTCATTCAGCTCGCTCCAAGATCTCAAATGCGTGTGATTCATTTTATCTCTTTTTGATGACGAGTTCTTTGAGACTATCGTAAATGAATCAAATCTGTATGCTTGTCAAAATGATTATTTCGTGAACGTCACCATCGGTGAAATGAAGATTTTGTTGCTTTGATACTGCGTTCAGGTTACTTCAGTCTACCATCTAAACGATTGCATTGGTGCAAGGACACTGACGTTTCTTCAGAAGGAGCATCTCAGTATATGCGCCGGGATCGTTTCGAAGCCATTCTACGCTATTTGCATTTCAATAATAACTCACTGATGAACAACGATCGATTCTACAAAGTTCGCTCACTCTATGAATACTTCAACAAAAAATCGAAAATCTTGCCATTTGCGAAAGACATCCGTATTGATGAATCCATGATTAAATATTTTGGATGTCATGGTTCCAAACAGTACATGCGAGCAAACCGATCAAATTTGGATAGAAGTTATGGTCTATGGCTTATTCGGATGGTTATTTGTATCATTTGGAGTCGTATTGTGGAGCCGGAACTCAGGTCAACGACTTTGGCTTGGGACAGGGAGGAAATGTTGTCGCATCATTGATTGATGAATGCCAGGTCAAACCCGGAGCTCATGTGCATTTTGACAATTATTTTTTCTCACTGAGTCTTCTAGACCATCTTTCAGAATTGGGAATTTCTGTAACTTCCACTATTAGATCCAATCGAATTGAAAAGTGCCCTTTATTGGACAAATCAACCATTCGCAATAATGGACGGGGCTTCTGTGAATCTTACTCCGATGGACAAAATGTCGTCATCCAGTGGATGGACAGCAAAAATGTCACAGTGGTTTCCAATACGCTCTCTGCGAATCCACTGAAAACTGTGCGACGCTATGACCGATCAAAAAGAAAATACTTGAATCTGCCCATTCCGCAGGTGATCTGCAAATACAACGAAAATATCGGTGGTGTGGATCTCGCAGATCAGTGTATAAACAACTACCGAATCACATCACGCTCCCGGAAATGGTATTATACAATATTTTCTTGGATTCGCAATGTTCTGCTGGTGAATTCATGGAGATTCTATCAAGACGTGAAAGACAAAAATATATCCTTGTTGGATTATCAACGTAGTGTTGTGATTTCACTTACTTCAAATCATGGAGAACAAGGACGCAGAGTTGGAAGACCATCGCTCCTTTCCAGAAATATTTCAACTCTGCGATATTATGGCCGTAATCACTTGCCTGTCAAATCCTCCGTCCCGAGTGGAAGATGCCGTGTTTGCAGTTGGCGTACATATTTGATATTTGAAAAATACAGTGTGGCATTGCATCCCAAGTGCTTTAAGTTGTTTCATACACAGTAGTGACAGAAATGTCGTATACAAATTCTAGTATGTTTCGATATACACTGTAGTGTGATTTTTCGCACATCACGTTGTCTAAAAGACAAAAATCTCCAAGTGTTCGCATGTGTGTCTAGTGCATGTTTTATAAACAGATGACTAATTTCAGAGCATCTAGATGTTGTTTTCATTTTGAATATTGAATACTAGGTAACTATAACACCAGTAATTGCATCATAAGCTGAATTTAATATGTAGCTGAATGTACTGAATTTAGTATGCAAGTGCCGAAAGGTCGATTTTTTCTACCACAGAAAAAATAGCTCAATTTTTTCAGCAATTATCTTCCTAGGCTCATACCCACTATTTAACATATTGACAGACCTAAATAAACACGATGACAGCTAAATCTTCGATAAAAAATTCCGGCACTAATGGGTTAACAAGGCTGATCATTTAAGTAATATATAGTCAGCCATCGAATTGGTAATTCAGCAATCATTACCTCTCCAGGGTTTCCATTGCACGAAGGATTGTTTTGTGAAATACTATTCTTCCTTCTGCATTGCTATCACGATCAGCTAAATCCGTGCAAATTCTCCATATGTCTGCAACTTTGTATATCTCACACGTGGTATTGTGTTTCAACTCGAGTTCATTCAATAAAATCGAAATTTATTTTCGTCAATTCTCCTCTCTCTTTTCTATGTTTTTGTGGATATTATGTGAGCACACATGCTCCAGTTTTCCAATGTTCTTGGAAATAAACATTTTTGACTTTTGACTATACGTAGTATACTCACCCTATAGTGAAAACTCCAATTTTTGAAATACACTGTAAACTGTTAACGTAAATATCCGTAACATTAACAGCTAAAATTAATTTTACGGTTTATTACAGTCTGAACCGTTAATATCCGTAAAATCAGACGTTTGCTTTATCTGATATGAATGGATTTTATCTGCTGCGGCATTACTCATCAAGTGACGTCATTATTTCAACAGATATTTACGGATATTTTCTGTAATCCTTTTCCGTGAAGTTTAGTGGTTATTGTAGCTGTTTTTAACGGTGTACAGTTTACACTGTAGTTATGCAAATCTATTTTAGAATAAAGAAATTGTTTTAGAATTGATTTCAAAATTTCTAACCATGACTTTGAAAGTCTCGCATTCATAAAAATCCGTGTATGTATCAGGGATGCGAACTCCTATCATTTTCATAGGACTCCGACTCCGACTCCGAGTGGCCATAAAGCTTAGTTTTTTTTTTAACCTCGTTCCTAGGTAACCTAGACACAGAATTAAATATTTTGTTTATCTGCTTCGGTTTGCTAGAAGTGTGATTAATACGAAATTGACGGGACATAGAGGAACCTATTAAGTGGGCAAAAAGGAATTCCTTATAGCTTACAGAGGTAGGAAAAAAAGTCGTGCGTCGCTTGCGGATTAATGTGAGTTCCAGCAAAGTGCTTCAATTGCCACAATTCCTTCAGATTCGAAGAATTCAGATCATTGCCCACAAGTTTTCTCCATAATATTGGCCCTTCCGATCATTATTAAAGAAAGTAGCAGGCGTACGAAACTTAGTTCACTTGATGATCCTCTCCTCGGCATTACTCACTGTATAATGCATACATTGAATCGAATGTTAGCCACGCATCGATGTGTGTTTTGGTGTGTGCGAAGTAATATCACAGTACGCACGCATCTCTCACTGGCTCTACTGTCCCCTGCTGACAGCTTATTGTTTGCCATTTCCAATAGCAAGCGATACACGAATTATCCATTCGAGAAGGAGCAAGTTGTGTGATGTGAGGTGCCATTTCGATATTAAGGTTACATACAATTCTTCCTTTCTAGGAAACCGAAGCGCGCGCAGATGAATATAATTCTGTGAACCTAGGTCATGGATCATTATAGGCTTGCCTGAACAACCTTTTTCTAATGATTACTGCTGTATCAATTATCAATCATTTTCGATGAAAGATTATCAAATGTCGCTTTTAGTTGGATGCATGCGACTCGGCTCCTCACATCTTGCTGATGTGTGCTTCACACGGTTTTCTCCATTCTCTACCAGGCAGGAAAATCCCCATCCTTCTCCAAAAAATATGAGTACACTTTCGATTTTAATATGCG
Source organism: Prostheceraeus crozeri (assembly GCA_907163375.1). NCBI lineage: Eukaryota > Metazoa > Platyhelminthes > Polycladida > Euryleptidae > Prostheceraeus > Prostheceraeus crozeri. The sequence continues at coordinate 31,209 of CAJQUW010014437.1, forward strand.
CTTTAGAGGAGCCATCACACACAATTAACGTGAGGGTGAAGAGGTTGTGTTCTCAAACAAACTAGTATTTTACTTTTGTCTCTGATGTGACCTTTGGAGCGTAAGTGTGATCGAAGCAAGGAAGGCTGGTCTTCTATACAAAATCACCGAGTGAAAGGACAATCCTTTTTCCACTATCATGGTTCATTCCCTCAAATATTACAAGCTTTGCATGCACTGCTGTCTCTGTACTTTTGTTTGAGACAGAAAGTTGACATCAAGACAGTGACAACTGTATGCAAGAGGATAGATAATTTGTTTGTATTATATTTTGATATTATATTTCAATATATATTTTTTATTATATTATAATGATAGGACTCCGAGACTCCGACTCCGCATCCCTGGTAGGTATACCGATGACTGGCAAGTGTGTGTATTAGCTCAAATTTCAATGTAACATTATTGAGTAGGCTTAGGGTATGAAATTTCGCAACTATCTTAAGGCGGCAAAAAATTGCCAGGTATGGTGAAGAACGTCCGTAAAATGTCAATGTCAAGGATGATTGTGGAAAGGGAAGCTATCTGGCACTATCCCCTCATGTGTGGTGAGTATTCTTATGTTTTGATTGAGAAATTTAGGCCTAAAAGGAAATTAATGTCTTCACTATTTGCATTGTCATCACAAGCTGCCTCGTTCAATTCGGTTGCCACTGGAATATCTCTTCCAAGTAGCAAACATGCAAACAAACTTGAAAAGACTTATTGTCAGTAGTTCTATTTGAACCTTGCAAGGAAAAGTCGCGAAATCAGATGGGTGACAGTGTTGGAAGTTGTGAAATCATTTGATTCCTGCCTTCAAAGATAGGGAGGCTTTTACGATGAATTCTACTCAACTATCCAATTATTCAGCTTAGAGAATTCCTTATTTATTTATTTATTATTATTGAAAAATTCGATTAATAAATTGGTAAAAATCTGAATACACCTGGATGCCAAATTATCACTAATTAGAATTTTCAGAGTTCAAAAATTATGACTCAAAACTGCGGGTGGAAAATAATCCAGGTTTTCATAAAAATTCGAATATTCATGTACATTATATGTCCCATGAACGAATAACTCGAAAAATCATAGAAAAGTGCATTTGTAATGGATAGGCTCACTATTAATTAGAAATAACGATGGAATCATGATCTTGGAAAGAATATTTGATCAAGATAACTAAATCACTAGGAGAAATGCAAACTCAATATTTGATTCTAATTTACATAGCTTTTAAATTTCAAATCCAAATCGCACTAAATGATATTACTCTACACTGTAAACCGTTGACTCACAATTGACAGACATTTATCCTACACTGTAAATCACTCAATACCAATCACACACGAAGGATGCATACCAAAATATGGATGAATTTGCATCGGGTCTCGTACATAAAACATACGAACAACTAGTATTTCAGTGTAAAACAGCCAATCACAGATAGAATAGTTCTTATCGCTACTTTCCAATCACATACAAAAGTAAGTGAGATTTCGTATGAAAAACATACCAGATATCTGTAGACATACGAGAATCTCGTATCAGATGTTAGTTTCAAATTGTATGTAATTTTGGTATATGTTTGTTTGTAATTTTCGTATCCATCGATTTATGGTTTAGAAAATCTATTTATGGTCATTGCTAGTTCTTGTAGGAGGATGATAGCCACTGAACACCTACAATATCTGACAAAAAGCGACAAAATGAATAGCAATGAATTATAGTCTAAACTTCGTCAAAAATGTAGGTAATTAATTAAATTATCAAAATAAATCATGGTTTATTTTATTATTTTATCCATGGGACACGTGGCGACATGTCACATATCCCTTTAAGTATCAACAGCTGAAAGGAGCTTGACAAATGAAAATGAAAAGTTAGTATGACAGATGCTACTAATCCAAACCGGTAAGAAATACCGATCTTGACATTAAACTCTAACAGATGGCTAGAAGTTGAACATAATTCTGCTTAAGAAATCTATCATGGTATTAATTATTCTGATTGAACTACCGTCAATATCCGCTTTAATCAATTATGTATTTTAAAGAGGAGAAAAAACTTGGCTATGAGACCAACTTTCGAAGCATTTATTGCAGAACAATGGCTGACCATCAAACCGCAACATTGCAGGATTCATGCAAGCGCGCATTATGTGGAGGACATTTAATGCTTCTGATTTTACTGAAATAATGCTTCCTTCGCTTTCCGCGCCTATCTGTATGGATTCTGCTATTGCTCACAGCACTTGTGATTCAATTATCAATAACCCTACATTTTTGCGCTAACGATCACATTCGTTCATTTGAAAATTTCTAGAATGTTCAAACGTATTATTTTTGCATTACAATTGAGCTGTAATCAGTTGAAAGAACATCTGCTTCGATGAAATTTTTATCGAGATTGAATATGTTCTTAGCAACCAATAAATATCCATGCAAAGTTTATCTCCGAGCTAATATCAAGCACGCTTCCTTCAAGTATAGCATTCTCTTTTGGTCGGATGTGCTTTTTCACAGGTGTTTGATGATTTTGATTTCATCGTGGAATCAATTTGAACTAAAATACACATCAAAATTGGAAAGCAAAAAAGGTTTTCGCAGCTTTTGTAGCCTTCCTGGGAAGAGTTATTTGTCATCAGGAATTGCATGTTATATCTTGATGAACGAAATGACTTTATCACACCATAGAGTAGGTATATTAGGTAGACTAGTAACTCAGCATCCATTATACTTGGCATTCATGTGTACAGTTTCGATTTTATGAAATGAATTTGAGGTGAATGCAGTTGGAATTGCTTCCAGATGCGAGATATGCACATTTGTGCACTTTTGAAGAAATTACAACGGAATTGACTGATCATGATAGTATAATGCAGAAAGAAATGATAGTATTTTACATGACAGCCGTAGAGACACTGTTTGATAAATTAGCAACTCGATCACCTGCTATTGCTTTCATCCTGAACCTAAAAATAATCTTCTCAAGCGTGATCATTTCAAAAGCAACTTGCCACTGGTACACTGTAAATCGCTGGATACGAAAATTACATACAAACATATACCAAAATCATATACAATTTGAAACTAACATCTGATACGAGATTCTCGTATGTTTACAGAGATGTGGTATGTTTTTCATACCACATCTCACTTACCTTCGTATGTGACTGGTATGTAGCGATGCGAACTATTCTGTCTGTGATTGGCTGTTTTACAACGAAATACGAGTTGTTGGTATGTTTTATATACGAGGCCTGATGAAAATTCGTCCTCATTGGTATGTGTTTCGTATGAAGAGCTTTAAGTCAGATGACAAAAAATAAGTTATATTACATACTACTGTCAAATAAAATTTTTCCAGTAGTACCAGTCGTGAATATTTCTTTTTGAAAGTGTTGTATCTAACTAGATTGGAATTATTGTTAAAGTAACGCCGCATGTCATCGTGCCTACTTGTCTTATGTCATTCACAAGACTCATAATTGGTATTGAGCGATTTACAGTGTAGAGCAAAATAACTGAATCAAAGACAATTATTTCAATTAACTTTGAAAGATGTAAATATGTTTACATCACCATTCAGATTCACATTGAAACATAAATTAAGTAAATCATAAATTCATGCCGATGAAAATTGAATTAAAAACATGAAATTTCATCCATGACAGCACTATAGGTTCTCTTATTTCATGAATACTTCCATTATAATGCCGATTATTAGATTTCTTTGATCATCAGCATAATTTCCGCTTACATGTACATGTAGTTACGATGCTTGTTAGCAAGTATTCATTCCCTTTGATACCCAACTTGTTTCACACTACTTATTGGCTAAAGGGGCTTCATGTCGGTAATATATAAATTGGCAAAATTTAAGATTCTTCAAAACTGCTGAAATATTTTTTTGGACCGCAGGAACGTAATCTCCACAGAAAACTGATTCTCTTCATATAAAAATTTTCACTGTATACAGATACTTTTTTAGTCGACATTCTACCTACATATACTTACTCTATGCATCCGACTTTCTCATTATCAACCGAGGTAACAAAATCGCTCTGGTGCTTAAGGCTCAACCCTTATCGCGTCAAACAGTCACATTTTGTGACAATGCATTATCTAACCTATATTATGTATAATGCAATAACTATATCCGTCTGAAATCGATGGGCGATGATCAGTTTTAGGCTTAAAACCGCACATTGGTTTGATTGGATTATATATTTGAAAAATACACAAGTTTTGCACACAAGTGTGCACAAGTGTACACAAGTGCGCTCACTCTGTGCATTCCCTATCACCTAATATCATATTATGCAACATCACATGAATGGGCTGCAAAGTTTCTCGAGCACAATCATTCTCTCTTGGGCACAATGAGACTTCACGGACGAGAAATTCCGAGCTTCATTCCAACAACCGATGACACAGCTGTTCAGTCGAGTATTTTGCGTCTGAGTATGCTAAATACAGTAGGTGAGCCTCATTTCCTGCATACCAAAGAAAATGTTGGTTCTCCATACATCGCCATTTAGATAATTGCACCTCTGAAGAGAATGAGAACAAAACTGTTGTCATTCTGGAATATGACGCCTTCAAAGGAAGAGTGAATACAATGAATGGTCGCATCGAAGAATTTTCAGATACGTGTAGTCGTGTACATGCACAATACGTGTAAGTCAGATTCTGTAATGATAATAGCGGAGTTTTTCACAGGATTTCCCAAAATTTCAATAAAAATGTAAAATTTCAGAAAATTAGAACTTTTGTTTTAATACAACTAAAAACTTGCGCATATTTTCATTAGACAGCATTTTTCTCATGTATTCTTTATAAATTTTATTAATCTATTGTCTAAATCCATTTTAGTGCACCCTTATCACGTTTTTTGAACAGTTGGTGATATGGAGCACATTGAACCACCTGGGATAGGGCATTTTGAACATGGTTCATATCAGGGATGCGGAGTCCTATCATTTTGATCGGACTCCGACTCCGACTTCGGGTGTTAAGTATATAAAGCCTTTTTTTAAAAATTAACTGGTAGCCTGTATCATAGCTCATTACAGGCTTGCCTGAACCTATATTTAGTGATTATTGCTGCATCAATTATCAATCATTTTCGATGAAAGTTGATCAAATGTCGCTTTCAGTTGGATGCATTCTACTCGCCTCCTCCCTGATGTGTGCTGCACACGGGTTTTCTCCAATCTCTGCCAGGCAGAAAAATCCCCATTCTTCTCCAAAAAATATGATTACACCTTCGATTTTAATATGCGCTTTGGAGGAGCCATCACACACGATGAACGTGAGGATAAGAGGTAATGTTCTCAAACAAACTAGTATTTCATTTTTGTCTCTGACGTGACCTTTGGCTACGAAGGCTTGTCTTCTCTACTAAATCACGGAGTGAAAAGACAGTCCTTTTTTCACTATCATGGTTCATTTCCTCAACTATTGCAAGCTTTGTATGCATTGCTGTCTCTGTACTTTTGTTTGACGGGCAAGGTTGACATCAAGACAGTGACAGCTATGCACGAGAGGATAAATAATTTGCTTGCATTATATTATCATTTAATAGGACTCCGACTCCAGCAAAAGTGATAGGACTCCGGGACTCCGACTCCTCATCCCTGGTTCATAGTACCCCACCCCGATGCTCATTTTTCCTTGATTGAACGAAATGATTTGTAGGCTTTGACATGTGATTATACTATAAATTGGTCTGCAACGGTATTAAATTGACTATCTAGAAATATTTGAGCAGTTATGGTATTCGTCTTTGTACCACACCCGATAAGAACGGCCATTAAGCAAAAAAGCATGCGAGCCTGTAAGCAGTTGTATTTTTGGAAAGCATTTATGTCACAGATATCATGTATGTCAGTCACGAAAATCATCTGTGAACTATTGCCAAATTACGACGTCGTCTTTTAAAATGGCCGAAAGTGAATGCTGATGTTGATGATGACTTCATGATTCTTCAGTTGATGACTTATGTCATACTGAGCTAGTAGAATAGTTTATGTAGAGAGTTTGCTTAGAGGTTGGTGGTTCAAATCTACCAAAGGACGCAGTTCTTTGCCGTCTATTAAATAGAAATAAATCACCTTCAATCATTGAGCTCAATATCAATTCCTCATTTCTCAAGTCGCTTTCAAGTCGTGCTACTTTCATTTAAGTGCTGATGCATATGTGTTGAGGGAATGCATGACATTTTGGTCAATAATTGACGGACGACTGAGACACCACTCTAATGACAGATTAGTTTATCTTCAAGTCTTTTGCCTGGATCAGAAAGACACATCCTGCCACCTTTCGCATTTGTACATTATTGCTTTAATTGTCTGCAAATTTCTCACATGCAAGATTTCAGTATAATTTCAGCATTTAATCTGACTATAGAATGTTTGAGAACAAGCAGATAATTGTCTGTTAACTTCACGTCTCAGATCTTCGGAGTTCTATTGCAATATGCTCTATTAAACATTCTAATCAAAAGGAAATAGTAAGTGGAATGAAAACGTTGGGTGGGTCTATGACAATGCTTCATGACACGTTCCTCTCATTATGTAGATACTTTTGTCTAATTAATTCAAATTCATTTCCCAACAAAACGTTCCATCATCCCACAGAATCAGATATTTATCGCGTAGACTTCACATCCAATTTCAAGTGTAATTGCTTTATTTCATCAATCTTTTATAATCGGACTTCAGCTCATCAATCTGTGTGACATGGAGCGTTGCTAAGAAGAACAAGTCAATCTGTTGAGGATTTCCATTGTTTGCTAACTTCGTTTTTTAAAACTTGATGCTTCAATTGTAGTCAATTAAATTCAAAAATGTGCGGAATGACAATCTCATGGACTTGGAACAATGGCAAAGGGTGCAGATATATTCAAAGAAACCTATTTACAACAAATTCATCATCCCTTTGTTAAACAATACTAATATATGTTCGGATTTAACGTTTCTGCATTCGCAATCGACATTTCATCTGGACTTCACATCAGCGTCATCTTGTCTCCTCTGCCAATCATCTCCTCTCTCTTCTGGTCTCTCATTTTGTCCTTTGTAACTCAAGGACTCCTACACACCAGCCCTTCGCCTTTCCAATTGATACACGCAGTCGTCTCAATTGGACGACGACCGTCACACTCAATTGGTGCAACACTCAGGCCTTCTGTGCCGAAATCAACGGAGAGGAGAGTTAGTCCATGGTCACAATGCTATTACTATGAGTTGCAAAGAATTAGATTTTCAACCTTTCTGGTTTGGATTGACTGATCTTCTTAACGAAAGACGAACAAGCAAAGGTGGATGGCAATGGACGAATGGAGCGATTGAGCCGAACTCGGATCTTCTAAAATGGACGACACGTGAACCGAATTTAAATGTCGAGGATTTTGTTGTTTATTCACATAGTCATTGTTACAATCTTCACGGAACAGCATTTGTATATCCCCTCTGCCAGCCTCGAAATGCAACGGAAACAGCAGACAAGCGAAGCTGTCGTTTCAAGAAAGTTCAAGTCGCTGTATTTGCAGACAAAGATGAATATGCAGAGAAGCATCAGTGGTGTATGGCCTTCTACTACCATGAAGAGAAAGGCTTGCGTCAGCTTTTTCTCTACACTGATCAGAGTTTGGTTATGGGCGATGGACGAGGATGGAGCAAGTACGTGAGAGAGTGAAGATGTCGAAGGAGAAACACTTCTGTATTGTTGCCTTGTCGAGTTGACAAGATTGATATTCTGACAGTTGTCAGTTCTCAACTACACTAATACATTGATTTTCTTTATTTTGAATTTTACAGACAATATTTTCTGACTGTTGTGAGTATAATGCTTTCCTAATCAATGAAATTGTCATTAATATGCAGTGAAATCCATTTATAACTCGATTTATATCGTGTACAATAAATGGGACATCATTGTCGCGTATTGCGAGCACCGGTCCTAACAGCAGTCCAGTTATAAGGAGCAATGACAGCTAGTCCCAACAAAGAGGCGTGACCAGACGGCCAGGATGAGACAAAAGCCATTGAAGCAGTCGAGCCAGACGTTGTTGTTGTTGTTGTGGATGGCATGCAGTCGTAGCATCCACCACTTCCAATACGCCAGCGCTTCCCGAGGTCTGGAACAAAGAAAAGAAACATCATTACCAACATTCACACCTGAAACCAACCCCAAACTGACCCTCATCCACTGTTCCAACCCCTCCTCCACTTCCTCGCACTTCCTACACATCTCGACCCTTCCAACCCCATCCTCTTCCGGTGGCTTCCCAGCTCCAAAGAGGGTCCCGTCCTTAACCGGGCCATGTTCACCCTTGAGCCTCCATCGCACGATTTATGCCGCTGTCGTAAACGGACCGACAACACTGGTGCTCCCATTCCCTCCGCTTCCAACACCGTTTGACCGTCGCCACCAAGCAAGGCGCCTCCCCTTGGTCTAAAATCACGGCCTCCTTAGCCGCTTCGTCCGCCCCCTCGTTCCCAATCAGCCCGCAGTGAACCGGGAGCCACAAAAACCACAGGCATTTCCCACTCCAGCCCAACTTCTTTCCCAAATGTTGCTGTTGTTTTTTCTCGGCTCCGTCCAGCGGATAAGAGGCGTAAAAGCAACGCCCATTGCTAAAGAAAAGTACCGTATCAAAATGACTAAAATACCTTTAAAATACATGTACATGTGCAATGTGGTACCTACACATGTAGAGTATGATGCAGCTGCATGTCAACAGTGATGCATGTATAGGAACTATAGACTGCATGTATTTATTTACATTTTATTTCATGTAGGTCTCTACATAGAATAATAAAAAAAAAAATCCAGCTTTTTATCGGAAAATGCATATGACAAAATACAGGTCTACTTATCTTAATCTTACAGAAACAATTTCCATAAAGATTTTTTATACATGTAGATAAGATTAGAATATATAAGGTTTTATGTTGATTTGCAATGAATAAATATTACCAAATTAACTTGAAGAAATCTCAAAAATGTACATGATGATCAACCGGGCACTACTCCAGCGGGAAGCGGAAGAATAAATGACTGTCTATTATAGATGAGGAAAAGGACGATTTTTTACTTTTTTGAACCGAATATAAAAATGGGAAATAAGACATGCAATGTTTTCTCTTCAATTTTACCGTTCCACGGGGTAATGCCTGCTTAGGATAGCAGCGGACAGACTCCACGAAAAATCAATCCGACTTTAGATTGAACATTAACGTCATATACTGCAATATTTGGGTGTGTAGAGCGATTTAAAAACCATTGAGTAATTTATGGAAGTCATGAAAGCGCCCCTAATCAAGCTTACATAAAGATATCTCACAAGTCGTAACCCAATTATAGATTATAAACACCAACCGCGCACGGAATACTTTCTATTAATTCAATGTTATAGGAATTTTACCCAAAACTTGCAAAAAAGTTCGTTGCAAAAAAAACATGAACGCATTTAGAAAATAACCGTTTGATATTTTCCGTTCACTAGTAGGCTTTTTACGAGAGTCAACTCTGTAAAAATCTTGATCAACATGTTGCAACACATTTTATGCATGCAGAATTTCACGGCGGTCATATTAAGTATCCCATTGAGCGGTTGTCAAAATCAACCGCAAACTATTTTCAACTTCTTTTCAAATTTCAACTCTAACAGCGTGCACAGAAATACATTTCAAATCACAAATTATTATTCTAAAAGCATTCTAATGCAGAATTCATGGCTCTCAATGTTGGTTTTTCGATGTCAAATTTGTTGAAACTTATCTCATAATTCTTGAACGCATTTTGATAAGTTGCTATCGGCTCATTCTTCGCATATTAAATGAATGAGTGAATGGAGGCAGAACTGAAAACACAGTACCATAGAAAATAATTATCCCAAACCAGAGACAGATGTGACAGTTCACAAGAAACATAATCAATGCACATTTCCGGCGCCTTTGATATTTCTCCTACAGCATCTCCAGCTGCATGTCCATTAGCCGCAGGAATGAAAAATCATTTCAGCGATGGAGGGAATGGTCCCCCGTTGTATGGCCAACCCGATTGATACTTCGTCGAATTAGCAGGAATAACCAATCTCTACTTGCCATGTTTTCAATGCTGCAGCAAACTTCACAAAAGTGTCAATCTTTTATTTTGTCTTTTGTAACTTCACATAGTGTCAATCTTTTGCCATAAAGGAGTGACAATAGTCTGTCTACGCACAAGTAGGGTGGCGTCAACCAAATGACATCAACAGTGTGATGTGGAAAGTCACCTTTAGGAGTCGATGCTTCGCTCTGTCAAATCGAATTTCTGCCACGGTGGATAAAAGTATGTTTTCGACATGATTTCAAAAATATGCTTTTTGCTATCCGTGCATTCGATTAAGACAGTGTCGGCTTATCAATTCCATCTCTAAATGAATCAATTAAGTATTTGCAATGAAGAATAAATTCATGTCAATCAAAGTCGGACGACGTCCTTTTGAAATCGTGATATATGTTGTGAACGAACTATGTGAATGTTAATTTTTCGTGACTTCTTTAAATGAGCTAACAATTATACGTTGACTATTTTGTAGTGTGCTAAAGAAAACTTTCACAAATAAATTGTATGAGCCAGCACACGTTACCTTTTAATTCACACATGTAACACTGGCGACGAGGATGGGATTACGGCTACAAATATTGTTTGCCTATGTGCATATAAATTCCACGTTTACTAACATATTTGTTTGATATGGCACATAGAATAGGTGATATTGGACCTTATGATAAAAAAGAAAATCTTAGTGATTACTTGGAACGTTTTGAGTTTTATGTTGAGGCAAATGATATCGAGGAGTCGAAAGCAAAAGCTGTTTTCTTAAGTGTGGTAGGCGAAAGCACGTTCCGCTTGATCAAAGACTTATTGAGACCTGCAAAGATAGCCGATAAAAGTTTGTCTGAAATAGGCAAGGCCCTCAAGGATCATTTAGAGCCACAATCTTCTGTAATGGTCCGCAGCTCGAAGAGATGCTGGCAAAATTAGCCGCAGCCACCACTTTTTCCAAGATAGATCTGGCGAAGGCCTATTTGCAACTTCCATTAGATGAGGAGTCCAGTCGGATGTGTACTCTTAACACGCCTTTCGGCTTGTTCCAAATGAATAGGCTTCCATGCATTGGTGTAACCTCCAGTCCCGCGATTTTCCAACGCACGATAGAGAATGTACTGAAGGGAATCGAAAATGTCGTCGTCTACACCGATGACATGATCTGTTTCGGTAAGACTAAAGACGAACATGATGCAATTGTTAGAAAGGTTCTCCAAAGATTCTTAGATGTCGGACTAGTTGTGAAATCTGCAAAGTGTGAGTGGAACAGATCGACTATAACTTTCTGGGACATACAATCGATGCTGAAGGGATAAGAGCAATGCCAGCTAAAGTCAAAGCGATTCAGGACATGAGGGCGCCCACAAACGTTTCCGAGCTGAGAACTTTCTTGGGCATTATAGGATACTACCGAAGGTTCATGAGAGATCCCGCAACCATTTTGCATCCGCTGCACCATCTTCTAAAAAACGGAGTTGTTTGGGAATGGAAAGAGGCCCAAGTGAACGCTTTTCGCGAAATCAGGCACTTACTGTCGTCCGACAAAGTCCTTAGTCATTTTCATCCGGAAAAACCCCTTTTCCTTACGACAGATGCTAGCCCAGTCGCCATAAGTGCCATACTCTCTCATCGTTTTGACTCAACTGAACGTCCAATAGGTTATGCTTCACGCTCTTTGAATAGCTCCGAAATGAACTACTCACAGACTGAAAAGGAGGCACTCGCTATTACTTTCGGCCTTCTGAAGTTTCAGCAATTTCTTTATGGCCACCGCTTCACCATTGAAACCGACCATAGACCACTGATAGGATTGTTCAGTAAGGGTTATGCCACTTCAAAGATAGCGGCTGGTAGAATTACACGTTGGTGTGTTTATTTAAACCAGTTTGATTACGAGATGATTTACAAACCGGGATCCGAGATACGCCAAGCTGATACTTTGAGTAGATTCCCTGATTCCAAGGCCCCCAAAACCAGTCCGTTACCAAGCGAGACGATCCATTTGATTGAGATGTTTGAACCAACCCCGGTCGATTTCCACATGATAAAAGAAGCCAGTAGCAAGGATTCCACATTGAGAACTCTCATGCATTATACACGGACGTCTTGGCCTGATGAGGGTATTTCGGAAGACTTGAAACCGTTCCATAGCAAGAGGCTCGAGTTGTCAATCCAGGAAGGTTGCATCCTTTGGGGCCAGCGAGTTATAATCCCACAGGTTTTAAGAAGTAAGATCCTGAAGTTACTTCATGACGGTCACGTTGGTATAGCTAAGATGAAAGCATTGAGTAGAAGTTTCGTTTACTGGCATGGTATCGACAAAGACATAGAAGGATTGGCTAAATCTTGCCAAAGATGTCAGTTGAACAGCAACGCGCCGGATTTAGAGAAAGGACATGTCTGGCTTCAAGCTTCCAAGCCGCTCGAACGATTGCACGTGGATTTTGCGGAAAATTTCTTAGGAACACACTTCTTGATTATTATCGATGCTCATTCCAAGTGGATAGAAGTGGTAGAGCAGAGGAACCTGACAACTGATGAGACGGTATGCAACTTGAAAAAGTTCTTTGCAACTTATGGTATTCCTCGCCAAATTCACTCTGATAATGGTAGTGCTTTCACTTCTTCAGATTTCGATCATTTTGCAAAAATGTGCGGGGTGAAGCACACAACCAGTCCAGCTTACAGTCCTAGGACGAACGGTCTCGCTGAAAGAGCTGTACAGATTTTCAAGAACAAGATGAAAAAGCTAGACGGGGTGTTGAGCAAAGATTGACACAGTTTCTGTTTCGCCATCGAACAACAGTCCAAGAGACCACAGGATGCACACCAGCGTTGTTGATGTTCGGGAGAGAGATGAGGACGAAATTAGACTTAGTGTTGCCAGAGCCACATCGAGCCCGCTCTTATTTTCCAGACCTAGAGTCACGCTCAGTGCAGTACGAAGTAGGTGATCAGGTTTTAGTCAGGAATTTCATCCTAGGGGTGAGGAGCAAGTGGCGTAAAGGAACAGTGACCGCCAAAATCGGTCGTTTCAAGTACGAAATCCAGCTGGCTAGTGGCAGGGTTGTCACGAGACACTGGCAAGCTATCAAGAAGTTCGAGAGTACCGAGGAAGACGAACAAACGTTACCGAAGGAGAACGTCGATCGACTCTGGCGTACTGTGGAGGATTCCCCACGACCAATGGGAGAAAGAGAGACTGATTCTGATCGCCGGCTTCGTGACACGGCTAACAATGGAGAAGATTTGATCGATTTGGAGGCTACGAACGACGGCGGACCGGGTCGAAAGAACGGAGATGGAAAACGGAAGAGTTCACGTGAAGTGCCACCGGAGGACGGTCACCTTCCGGCACCTACAAGGAAGAATCCGGAAAGACATTGTGGAAAACCCCATCGCTTCCGCGACTTGGAGGGAGGGGTGTTGTGAACGAACTATGTGAATGTTAATTTTTCGTGACTTCTTTAAATGAGCTAACAATTATACGTTGACTATTTTGTAGTGTGTTAAAGAAAACTTTCACAAATAAATTGTATGAGCCAGCACACGTTACCTTTTAATTCACACATGTAACAATATATAAAGTAATTATGTAGGCTGACAACGTCGGTAGCTCTCGGACTACCTGCCACAGTGCGACCGAGTTTCTCAACTTAATGGATACAAAACTCCAAAAGAATCTAGATGAATTCTTGGCTGTGAGCCGTGCATTTGTTTTGCCATTTTGTTTTGTATTATAAAATGAGTGTGCTTACATAATCACATTCCATTTCAAACGTCTTTGTATTGGTAAAACCTCACGGCATGTCATGGACGTTATTAAGCTGTTGTCAGTGTTTTATATTGTTGTAATGAAGGAATATTTCAAATGTCACTCCACAAATCTCGCAAACCTTGCTTTTGCGGGCGAGGTTTTTGTAGTCCGGCAGTGAACGTGTTAACAGCCACTGGCGTTAGATCCTCTTGTTGCTGTTCCTACAGTAACTGTTGATGAGAAATTATCTTATCTACCAATGCATTTAGCAGAACCAGCTAGCAGCACGGTCAGCGACGTGGACGGAGCTGTTGTCACCACCTCCATTTCCACGGCCATGGCGGGAGGGTTGGGTGGGAGGAACATGCAAGCCTCTACCGAGATGCATTGCGGCGAGTATGTGATTCTGGAGACCGCCACCTAAAGAAAGGCGGACTTATCCACCTCTTCCCTATGCAACCCCACGTACTACACGCCACATGCAAGTATGAAGCATGCTTAGTGCCCCAACCCCGACTGTCTTCGCCGTTACCATGTTTCTTATGCCACGTCTTCGGTGTGTTGCCAGGCTGCAGAAAGTTGTATTCTGCAGACGCCTTCGTGAATATGACGCTGAACACGATGCTCACATCAATGCGGACAGGTATGAGCCGGCCTTTAGAATCCGTCGCGGACGCAATTCAGCACAATGCCCAAGGACTTATATATCACATATCAGATATACATTCGTCGGATCGCCAAAGTATTTAATCCTCAATCTCAGATGTGGTATTAAGTGATTGTAGGATTGTAGAATGCAGTCCGCCCTCCATGTGCCTGCGTCAAAGCAGTGCCTTCCTGGCTAATTCATGCTGTGGAGATGGTCTGGTGGCCTTGTGGTTAGAGGGTATGCTTGCACGTCCTCTAGCTCCAACGTCGCTGGTTCAAACCTACCCACGGTTGATGAGGCCCAACAGGCCGAAACATGTCTCGTGGTGGTTACATCTGTTGATATTTGATAAATTTAGCAATTGCCAGGTTACTTGTCTTAATATTTATTGCTCATCAAAAAAAATTCAATGGATCGATTTGTCGATGCTTTTGCATACTTTTTACAGATATAGTAATGGATAATTTATGATTGGGATATTTTCAAGATTATGAGAATAGAAGGCGTGAGCTTTCAAAATGTAGGCACCGAATACATCGATAAATTCGAAGTTAACTTTTTGACTGTTGCAGGAACTTCCCATGAAACGACCTACCTGAGTGGTCCGAATTCTGAAGCACGAGGATTTTCAAGTCATAGAGATGCTTGAGTAGAAATTAAAAAAACCTTTTGGGAACAGCATATAATGAATCAATATCTGTCACAACATTCACCTTACGTCCCGTTTTCTGTGTTTTTCGTTTGTTGTGGAGAATGATGACTTTCTGATGTGATGATATGACGATTTCCTGACTCCTCACGGCCATGAGAACAACATATTTAATTTCGTTCTAGTATTTATATGTATGCTATTGTATTAGCATGATACTGACACCGAGCCGTTTATTTTCATTTACCAACGAGGGGAACGGGGATGCGAGCGATAGCTAGGATGAGGACGAGGACGATGGCGAGAAAGAGAAGGAAGAAGTTCAAGGAATGATGGTGCTAAAGAAGAATCAAGAAGTTCCAAAAAGTGAAAGACAACACTATGAGAGGGCTCTCAGGCAGTGTCTTCGTGGAAGTCCCAACCACTCCTTTTTACCTAAAATGGGTTTTTGGGAGTTAGGTCTCCCTAGTAAGGCCTTGTTACTGAGTAAGTAGGGTTGTCCGCCGATAGCTCACCTGTCATTTCTCTATGAAGGTCGACCCTTTGTATATCTCCAATTCCAAATTAGACGGCCTTAATTGCATGATTAAGGCCATCTACTTTGCTATGTAATATCATTGAGGTAGGAGCATCTCACCATCCATCTTCGCATTCCCAGTAAAAATGACATTGAGGTGATTCCTATGGTTCACAATTTGGACTCGCAGATATCTCAAGCTTGACATACTTTAACATTTTTTTGACATTTTTTTAAAGTAATATATCTTCATTGTCTAGTAAAGGCAATGATAGGTACATGACCTAAGCCCACAGTTGAATATGCCAAGACGTGTTATAAATTTTCTTAAGTCTATGAAGTTGAATGTTGATGGCAGGCTATGAATTTGTAATGCTGATGAACTATGAATTTGTAAGAGATCATCGCGGCTATATTGCCATGACATTTATCATCATTGCGTTTACTTAGGTCAGATGTCGTAGTTTTGCTAACAGATGGGCCTAAAATTGTAAAAGACAAATTTCATATTAAAGAACATGCGGTAACAACGTTATAAAATTTCAATGTATTCAGAATATCTTGTACAGCTGCTGCATGAGAAGGTGCGCACCCTTGAAGTAATAAATAAAGAAACAAACAAATAAAAGTCGACAGCAAGGCCGGGCGCAAATTGGACATCAGGACCGGGGTACATTGAGTCCATCGGCGCGAATCGGATTGAACCTCGCGAATCCGACCTTGAGAATCGACTTCTGAATCACAGATGGCCAAAATAAAAAATAATCGAAAAAAATATGCCCAACTTGAGACTTATATGTCTGATAGGGTCTGGGCATGTAAATAACCATGTGAAATATTTCCAAAATCCGACGGGTAGTTTTTGAGAAAAATGCATCTTTTTTGCACTTTTTGTCTGATCATGACAAAAAAATATGTCGAGAGCCAAGCCAGACTTTTTTATTCACATACACTCAAAAGTTTGAATTTCAAATTTGAAGGAAATCAGTCGAGTAGTTTCTGCACAAGAAGCTTTTTAATAAAGAATAAATGTTTTTTCGTATAAGTAGTATGATGAGCTCAAGACATAGCTTAAAAAATATGCCGAAGCTCTAATCAAAAGTACGTGATAATGATGAACCTGAATGCCTAAAGATTCAATTTAGACTCATTCGTAGGAGTAGTTTTTGAGATAGTCAACTTTTCTCACAATAAGCAGTGCAATAAGTAGTATACTTCAGTGCCCTAAAAATATAATTCAACAAAACATGCCCGATTCGAAATTCCTACCAGATGTTGATGAAAGTATGGTAATCAAATCACTTAAATTTCAACAAAATCGGACGACTACTTCCCGAGATTTGGTGATAAAAACAATCAATGTAAGTGTCAAGAAATTCTATCAACGGTTTACCACATACCTATGAAACAAGGGATACTACAAAAAAACTGTACTACAAAAACTACATAAAGAAGTATTTTGTTGACTTCGCTTATGAGAGGACAATTCAAGTTGTCATTCAGGAATGTTCAAAAATTATCAACTTTTTCTCTTGATCGATGTCAATGGTACACCGATTAAAAAGAAACACTTTCTGTGTATGACTGGAAACATCACTTCTTTTGCAACTCTAAAACTTTGTCATATTGTATTTAACGTCAGATAGAGACAGCCGTTGAAATGCGAAAATGCGATCATCTTCGAATAGCACATACACTGCAGCCTACACTATTTTCTTATCCTTTAAAGCTGGTGAGGAATCGCACATAGTTGAAGTCCACCACAGCAAGGCGCAAAGCACTTTTAGATTTTGGACACATTTTGTATTGCAGCCTCACTTCCTTGAAGTGGTGGTGCGATGACTCCATGGCTTGCTCTCTTTCAAATGGACAAAAACTGTCCAGAATCATTAAATATTGCTCCACATCTGAAATCATGTGGATCTTAAGAAACGGCCTCACCAGTTAGCCGGAAAGAAATCAGGAAGTCGTTAAGAGCTTCCAGCCAACCATCCTTTCGAATAATGCCTCCACATGCCTCCAGAAACCTCGCGTAGTGCTTCCGTGCATTGAAAGCGGAAGTGCGAGAAATACAAACCGGGAACTTATCCAAATTGCTCAGGATAGCATGTGCTCCCCTACTTTCAAATGCATGGCCATGATAGGGTGAACGCATTGCTCCAATTTCCCTCGGAAGAGTCTCAACCACTTCACTCTCTTCATCGCTCAAGGAACTAGTCATCTTCTCGTACAAATGCTGCACGATTCCGAGAGTCAGGTGAAGGATTGGCAAAGCATACTTGTATAATATCGGCATCTGCCCTTCGAAGTAGGATTCGGAAATGCGGTTGCGGCATTCAGAAGCGTTCAACATATTTCCGCGGTATTGCGTCTGGAAACGTTTGAGATTCTCTTTATGATCATCTCCAGTGCGCAGGGAACCGTCCGCCTTACAATCAAAACTCTCACCACTTTGCCAGAAGCAGAAAACACAAGGAAATGTTGCATTTCCTGTCGACATATCTGCAAGAAGCTGCAGACATTTTATATCTGCGCTTAGCATAGTCGTGAATCTCTGATTCTCAAAGAAAGTAACAAAAGGTTCCAAAGTCAGCAGTGACAGCAAGTTATGTCTAGATTCAGACACCTCAGCCACGCACAACAGAAGGAAATCTGAGACAGAGTTCGAAAATTCTGGTTTATCAATCACTTGAACTCCAGCTTTCAGGAAACATTGCCCATGATCAATGCCGATTTTCAGAGAAATGCCATGTTCAGCCTCATCATCCAAAGAAATCCAATTCAGTATGAGATTGGATACGTTGTTGCATACAACGAACTGTTTAAGAACCAAGTCCTTACTGGAGTCTTCGAAAAGCACAGACTCACAAACGAAAAAGCGACTAATTGATGCTTCCCTATCCGAATACATTCTCGCAACATGTGGAAATTTTAGTCCTGAAAGTGAATGATTTTAAGGCCCTAATATGTATTGCGAACAGATATAAAGTCGACCATTTTCTTTCATTTGAGACTAGTTTTATGCCAATAAGTCGCATATATGTCAAATAATGACCTCATGATTCTTCAGTTGATGACTTATGTCATACTGTCGCCCGTCGATGGCAGAGCTGGTGGAGAGTTCGCCTAGAGGTTGGTGTTTCAAATCTACCAAAGCACGCAGTTCTTTGCCGTCTATTAAACAGAAATAAATCAACTTCAATCATGGAGCTCAACATCAATTCCTCATTTCTCAAGTCGCTTTCAAGTCGTGCTACTTTCATTTAAGTGCTGGTACATATGTGTTGAGGGAATGCATGACATTTTGGTCACTAATTGTCGGACACCAGTTTATCTCCAAGTCTTTTGCCTGGATCAGAAAGATACATCCTGCCACCTTTCGCATTTGTACATTATTGCTTTAATTGTCTGCAAATTTCTCACATGCAAGATTTCAGTATAATGATGCAGTAGAATTTAATCTGACAATAGAATGTTTGAGAACAAGCAGATAATTGTCCGAGCGATTCGGTCGAAAGGCGCCTCGCGTACTTTTATAGTTTTGATTTTTGCGGTGGTACTGTCCAGGATTCGTTATAATAGATAGTTGTCTGTTAACTTCACGCCTCAGATCTTCGGAGTTCTATTGCAATATGCTCTATTAAACATTCTAATCAAAAAGAAATAGTTAGTGGAATGAAAACGTTGGGTGGGTCTATGACAATGCTTCATGACACGTTCCTCTCATTATGTAGATACTTTTGTCTAATTAATTCAAATTCATTTCCCAACAAAACGTTCCATCATCCCACAGAATCAGATATTTATCGCGTAGACTTCACATCCAATTTCAAGTGTAATTGCTTTATTTCATCAATCTTTTATAATCGGACTTCAGCTCATCAATCTGTGTGACATGGAGCGTTGCTAAGAAGAACAAGTCAATTTGTTGAGGATTTCCATTGTTTGCTAACTTCGTTTTTTAAAACTTGATGCTTCAATTGTAGTCAATTAAATTCAAAAATGTGCGGAATGACAATCTCATGGACTTGGAACAATGGCAAAGGGTGCAGATATATTCAAAGAAACCTATTTACAACAAATTCATCATCCCTTTGTTAAACAATACTAATCTATGTTCGGATTTAACGTTTCTGCATTCCTCGCAATCGACACTTCATTTGGACTTCACATGAGCGTCATCATGTCTCCTCTGCCAATCATCTCCGCTCTCTTCTGGTCACTCATTTTGTCCTTTGTAACTCAAGGACTCCTACACAGCTGCCTTTCGCCTTTCCAATTGATACACGGAGTCTGTCTCAATTGGACGACGACCGTCATACTCAATTGGTGCGACACTCAGGCCTTCTGTGCCGAAATCAACGGAGAGGAGAGTTAGTCCATGGTCACAATGCTATTACTTTGAGTGGCAAAGAATTAGATTTTCAACCTTTCTGGTTTCGATTGACTGATCTTCTTAACGAAAGACGAACAAACAAAGGTGGATGGCAATGGACGAATGGAGCGATGGAGCTTCCCTATCCGAATGCATTCTCGCAACATGTGGAAATTTTAGTCCTGAAAATCTGGACACATCAGTATGAGGGGTGATTGATAAGTTCGCGGCCTGACATAGAAAGCTTAAAGCCAGGCCATTATGCACATGTGGATTGATACAATGGAATGTGCTGACGGCGCATGACGTGTGATTAGTCGATCCGGTGAACTGTTGGTAAACCACAGCTACCTAACTTCAGTTACTAACTTATCAGTCAGTTAGTCAGATAAGTGTTGCGTAAGATGGATCACGTTTCAAATCGAGCTGTCATTCGTTATCTCGGCTTGAAAGGACTCACACCAAAGGAGATTGATGAGGATATGGTTGGAACACTTGGTAAGAAAGCTCCGTCCTAAACCACAGTCAAGAAGTGGGATTCAGAATTCAAGCAAGGAAGAGAGAGCTTGGAAGATGATCCCCGTTGTGGAAGACCAGTGACAGTGAGCACAGAATATGTGATCGATCATGTTCTAAAGATTATTCTTGATGATCGCCGTACAACCGAGCGAAAGATTGCCTTCGAACTGAAGATTTCACAAGAGCGTGTCCATAACATCATCCATCATGAACTTGGCATGAACAAAGTTTCCGCTCGATGGTCGCCACGACTGCTCACACCAGAGAACAAACGAGCCCGCTTTCTCATCTCAAGAGACAACCTGGTCTTGTTCGTAAGAGATCCTGAAAATTTCATGGACCGGTTCATTACGATGGATGAGACTTGGGTTCACCACTATCAGCCATAGTCGAAATAACAATCGAAACAATGGAAGCACCCAGGATCACCAACTCCGCGGACAGCCAAGGTCACCAGGTCCGCGGGAAAGGTCATGGCCTCCATTTTTTGGGATTCGAAGGGAGTTTTGTTGTTGCACTTCCAAAAGACTGGTCGGACTCACCGGATCGACTGATCACTCGTCATGCACCGTCAGCACATTCCATTGTATCAATCCACATGTGCATAATGGCCTGGCTTTAAGCTTTCTATGGCAGGCCGAGAACTTATCAATCACCCATCGTATAAAAGTTCAGACGCTTCAATGAATTGTTGGACACAGAAGAAGAAATGGATTTCAGGCCGATCAAACTACGCATTGGGAGGACTCGAGTGACCCTCGAATCTGCTCTAGGAGATGATATCATTACTTTTTAGGGGATCCTCCGACTCCGGTTGTGTTTGAAAGAGCAACAACAGCACCAAACATGTTCTGATCAGTCCCATGGTCGAGATTTCTAGGTATGGCTGCACTCAGCACGTCAGAATCAGAAATATTTGAACTTTCAATTGCTGTTAATACATGGTTGACAACTCTACTTTTGACTGAAGTACACGTGTGACGTGACGGAGATGTTGGTTAATGACTTGAAACAAAAGTTACAGTTCAAATCAATAGTTGCGATCCTGCAAGGGTTTGCGACCAAAAGTTCTTTTAGATGTCCTTCTTGCATCTATGCTTTGATTTTCAAACTCCGAAGTTTTCTGACAAAGAATACATGGTGCTTCAAGGCTACAAAATCCTTTACTTCTCAAATTTTTTTCTCCTTCAAAATTTTCTAGTGATGAAGCAAGACAATTTTGTGAAACATATTTTCCTTTGTTGAGTAAATCTACAGCAGCGCTCAGCAAGTTTGCATCAAGCATCAAAATATAGCTATGACTCCTACCATCTCTTCAGCTGCTCATTTTATCGTCAGTCAGCCGTCAGCATCATATTGCTCTAGTGCATTGCGTTCCGTGAGATGCATAGATATCTACAGATATAAAAAAAATTAAATTTAAATTTATGAATGATCGATCGCATACCATGAGTCTGTATGAATACGATCAGTTTGTGACTCTATCACGAGTAGAAGATGACTGACAGAAACCAACGACGTGCGCAAATAATTATCTTGGCTGACCATACTTCAAAAACCCAGAGAGAAATCGCCGAGGCTGTCGGAACAAATCAATCGACTGTCCAACGTGTCCTTAAGCAATACCGAGAGACTGGCGATTTCACGACAAGCTACGAGAACTGTGGCGGACACAACAAAATTTTCGAGGACCGCGACCTCCGTCATATTCGCCAGTTGTGTGTGAAAAGCCCGAAAGCCACAGCCCAAGACATAAAGACAGAACTTGGAGCTAAAGGTGAAGA
Organism: Prostheceraeus crozeri; assembly: GCA_907163375.1. Classification (NCBI taxonomy): domain Eukaryota; kingdom Metazoa; phylum Platyhelminthes; order Polycladida; family Euryleptidae; genus Prostheceraeus; species Prostheceraeus crozeri. Next base: position 53,586 of record CAJQUW010014437.1, read on the forward strand.
CGTCAGCCTCTCAACAATGAAGAGGGCCTTGATCGAGGCGGGCTGTAAAACTCGATCGCCGGCGAAACGACCATTCCTGACCGAAAAGCACAAGGAAGCTCGACTGAAGTGGGCCTTTGAACATCGCGAATGGACGATGGAGGACTGGAAGAAGGTTGTCTGGAGCGACGAGACCATGGTCTACGCAGGCAATGGAAAATGCCGGTACGTTCGCGTTATTGACGGTCATCCGCTTACAGACGAACATTTCCAGCTGACGAAAAAGTTTCCCATGAGTGTCATGTTCTGGTCGTGTTTCTCCTGGTATGGGACCGGTAGAATGCACGTCGTCGAAGGCAATATGGACAGCACCTACTACATCAAGCATGTCATCGAAGGAAGAGTCCGCCAGCAAATGCTGGAATGGTTTCCAGATGGCTCTGGTGTGTTTCAACAAGACAACGCGCCATGTCATACCTCAAGAAGAACCAAGGCCTGTCTTGAACAACTGGACTTGAACATCATGACCTGGCCGGCCCAATCTCCCGATCTCAACTCGATTGAGAATTTGTGGGGAATTGTCAAGTACAGACTAAAAGACTGTAAAACTACATCTCGCAGTGACATAACCTCGTCCTTCGTGCGGATCTGGAATCGAGATGAAGAGGTCCAGGCAATGTGCAAACATTTGGTGGAGAGTATGCCAAGGAGAGTAGCCTCGGTAATCGAAAGCCATGGTGGGCATACGAAATATTAGTGACTTTGAGTGCTTTCTATCTTAATTACCTGTTCTATTGCAAGTTTCAATAAATTGTTTCTTACCACTTTGAGCTTCTACTTTGATTTTGATTTCAAAGGGATATACGTACATTAACTGCAAATTTCAGGCTTGATGCAAACTTGCTGAGCGCTACTGTAAGTACATGCGGCAAGTGTTGCAAATGACGGATGGCATAGTATCTGGATCATCCACACTCAAATTCACATTCCAGTGTTCGCGATAAAGATCACGTATGCGATCCGAAATCGATCGCACCTTATGCGAAGGGTTGACATTTCCACAACGTCGACAAATCCTCAACAACGCTTTTGTGTGTAAATCCGATTTCAATCTTGAGGCCATCTGATTCTGAAACAAAAGATTATACACTATCATGTTATTCATTTATTTAACAGCACAAGTCGGTAAATTATAGATTAGCGCCACATTCTCCAAATGCATGAAAGCGTCAATGGCGCAATGGTGTAAGCTGCTAGGAATCTGCGCGCTCGCTACAAGAGCCGTGCGTTCGATTCGGAGCTATGACATTTTTTTGCACTCTTAAAATATTGTTGTAACCGGCCGCATCTAACATCAGCATTGTTGACTGGCATCTGATAATGATTAGTCTACTGGTGCAGTGTATCTACTAATCTACTGTATCATCAAAGCAGTCTTTTCAATCCGTATTAGATTTATGACATTGGTCACAGAGTATACATACAAAGCATTAAGCGCTGATTGTAAATTGAGGTAAAGTTTTACTCATTTGCTCCACACAATTGTGTAATTAAATGCTCCACATGTATAAGTGATATCTACCCGTACGTGATATGAGCGTTTAAGGTATAAGAAAGGCAGACTATCTAGGCATTATGAATTTTTGTTTTGCTTACCAAGTTAGGCGAAAGTCGACCATATGACAATGAAAGTAGAATCTAAAAAAACATCTGGAAAAACAAAGTTATCGAAAGAATGTTAAAAATACATGTACATAACTTACTTCCGAGTAAATTCAAAGCATGCTGTATGTTGCCAAATGTAGATATATTTTTTAAAATGTTTAACTAATAAACACATGCTTGAAATTAATGATAGCGTTTGCATGTACAGGATGCACATGAAGATTGAGTTTCAGCCTGTTGATTGAATCCGAAATAGTGCATCTTCTCATCGCCAACTCTCGGGAAGTACTCGTCCGATTTTGTTGAAATTTAAGTGATTTGATTACCATACTTTCATCAACATCTGGTAGGAATTTCGAATCGGGAATGTTTTACTAAATTATATTTTTAGGGCACTGGAGTATACTACTTATTGCACTACTTAATTGTGAGAAAAGTTGACTAACTCAAAAACTACTCCTACGAATGAGTCTAAATTGAATCTTTAGTCATTCAGGTTCATCATTATCACGTACTTTTGATTAGAGCTTCGGCATATTTTTTTAAGCTATGTCTTGAGCTCGTCATACTACTTATAAGAAAAAAACATTTATTCTTTATTAAAAAGCTTCTTGTGCAGAAACTAATCGACCGATTTCCTTCAAATTTGAAATTCAAACTTTTGAGTGTATGTGAATAAAAAAGTCTGGCTTGGCTCTCGGCATATTTTTTTGTCATGGTCCGACAAAGAGTGCAAAAAAGATGCATTTTTCTCAAAAACTACTCGTTGAATTTTGGAAATATTTCACATGGTTATTTACATGCCTAGACCCTATCAGCCATATAAGTCTCAAGTCGGGCATTTTTTTCGATTATTTTTTATTTTGGCCACCTGTGGAATTCTACATTACGAGGGGCACTCCAAAAGTTTTGCAATTCGACTAGAAGGCGAAGTTGCCTGACACTCTTCGGTTGTCATATGAAAGTTTCATTCAATAGCCGACAGCACCGCAAGAATCTATTGATTTCATGATCATACATGTAGTTCATCACAGTTGATCGTTGGTTCTATCTACTTCAGTGATTTGGCTGGAAGGCAGGCACTACCCATGGAATTGACACGCGAGCAGACCAGGTTACTAATTTGGTACTGCTTCAAGCGCAGGTTGTCTGCACTTGAAGCTCATGGCGAGCTGGACACCACTTTTGGGGACCAAGCTCCTTCCCACGCCACAATCACGCGCTGGTACCGCGAGTTTCAGGCCGGCAGGGAAGACTTCCAAGACGACCCTCAAGTGGAAGACCACCAACAGCAGTGACTGAGGAGAATGTGGCTGCCGCAAAGAACCTGATCGATGACGACCCTCGGATCACGCAGGCCATGATAGCCAGCCACTTGAACATTGGATCGGCGGCAGTGAATACCATTTTGCACGAACACCTACGCATGAGGAAGCTTTGCGCTTGATGGATCCCCCACTTGCTGACGGATTCACAAAAGCGTGCTCGACTGGTTTTTTGCCGTTTCCTGATCGACCGCTACGAGAACTCGAGGAACCAACGGCGATTTGAGGTCATCACCGGAGACGAGACCTGGCTCTACCACTTCGACGTGGAAACCAAGCGCAGTAGTGCTGAATGGGTTCCTGAAGGTGGCCAACGACCTGTGAAGGCTCGGCGATCCCGCTCCCAAGGGAAGAGGTTCGCCATCTTCTTCGATTCCCAAGGCGTGATCGCAATGGTAAAAGTGGAGGGCCAACCTACAGTCACTGCCCGTTGGTACATAGAGAACTGTCTGCCTGTGGTCATTGACGAGCACCACGAACAGGAATGCGAGGTCGGAAGCTGCACCACGACAACGCTCCAGCTCACACCGCCGCTGCAACACGGGAGTTCCTCAGTGAACAAGGGATTTCTACCCTTCCACACCCTCCTTACTCGCCGGATCTAGCCCCCTGCGATTTCTGGCTTTTTCCTACCATGAAGCGGATACTGAAAGGCCGACGTTTCGAATCGGATGAAGCCCTAGAAGAAGCTGCAGTGGAGGCGATCGAGAACATTCCGATTGAGGAATTTGGAACTTTCATGGACAAATGTCTCCATCGAGGTCATAAATGTATTCAGTTCCAGGGGGGCTATTTTGAAGGACTCTGACTTGATTTTTGTTTTCCATGAAATAGAAATTATGAATTTAACTGGGAAATGTCGTTGTTTTCAACCCTAAATGCCAAAAACATATCGAATTGCGAAACTTTTGGAGCGCCCTCCGTATATAAATTAATCGTAATTCTGGTTTCGTAAGAGTTCATCTCATGTGAAGTTCTCAACCATTTCATCTATCAATGCAAAATAATGTCTATAGGATCCAAAATATATCTTTTACAGGATGTCCAACAAAATCACATCACTGATTATTTTAAGATTTCAGATATTCCAAGAAATTGAAGTTCAGATAGAAAATAGACAATGTCGTCACAGTACATTGTTCAAAAAACTATTAATGTGTACGAGCAGAAGCATACACTGTAAATGAAAGCTTTAATTCTATATTGATCTGAATTTGAATCAGTTAATTGTTACTAAAATGCCGACAGTGCCGTGTCAATAATCAAATAATTTTCCAAGAAAAACTATGACTTAATAGACTGAAGATTCATGTTCAGCATGATTCTGGGATTCGTAGGAGCCCATCAAGTAAACAAATTTGTGCATTTTAGACTCGCACCCACCTATGAAGGGTAGTATTCCTTTCAATTGACGCACACGCCTTGAGCATTTTTATACATCAATGATTTTGTAGTTCGTTTAGAAAGCATTTAGTCAAAGTTTCTGATGCGACGAAATGTCCTCATTTGATTTGACAGCCATCAATCATTCTATCAGTTTCATCCTATGCATCCAATTAATCTAAAAACCATTGATGTACTTGAATAGATCTCAATTTAGGCTCTTGACAGATCATCAATAATACTCGTATATTAAGGAGTAAATAATTGCGATTAATCATTAAACAAACCAATCTACTCATTTTCTTGTTTCTTCATTTTAGAAAACTAACTCGGGATGGAAATTTTTACAATGAAACTATCTTCCCTCTTCAGATGTATTCTTATCTCGACTGCTTCTGTTGAATTTTTGTGATTGTTCAAGCAAACATGCTGCAGTCATTCAGCAGTGAGCAATAAATTGAATAATCCATGTTAAATTGAATAAATAGCACATTTTAATACACAAAGTAGAATCACTCATCATCAAATACATCAGAAGAAACCATTTTCCAGTAGAGCAATAAAAGAGCAAGCACTTTTTGTGCTTAACTTTTGTTTGCACAATTTATAAGTTAATTATGAAAAATTGTTGTTTCGCTTCATTATCTGCTACATCAGAAGAACACCATCAAAAACACGCTCGATATTGCTGATAATTTCTTTTTGAAATTAGTAGTGCTAAGTCAATTTTATAACGCTTCAAATTGTGCACAAAGTGAAAAAACAGTGAATACCCATCAATTATTTTTTTCAATCTAAAAAGAAAAGGCCCACACACGAATATACGTGCTAGTTGTGTATGTCAAATCTCTAGTAGTCAGTAATGTTCTCCAGTTAATCATGAATAATTTGAGTTTCAACGCTAAATATTCTTTACGAACACCGAACTTTTGGAATGAAACTGGCGACGGTCGTAGGCCTATCACATACTGATGACCTTTCATTCACTGTGAGAATGCCCTGATAAGGCTACAATGGACAAAATCTATCTTAACAATATATTCGCATCTGTCAAATAATGACGACAATTATATTGAATATTTATTGCATATCCCGTGGCAAGGAAACGAGGACACGCAACTTAAGGAAGCAAGAATGCAATTCGTGTCTAGTGCTTAATGAAATAATTTAGGCCGGCGAATAAACTTCACAGAAATATGACTCTTTTGACCTTGACTGACTGCAGAAGTGCTCACTCATCGCGGGGCTATCTGCCCGTGTGTGACTGAAACTAATCCTCTCAAGTATTCTTTGTTAGACGAATAAGCTGTACGAGTGCATTCTGTGAAGTGAATGATGCCACAGCTTTCTGCTTTTTACTAAGATCGTCTTGCTGCAGTTTTGGGAGCTGGAAAGACAATCCGTTGGTCGGCTAACAGGTTGAATGTCTCGAAAGCCACAGTACAGCATTAGTGGAACCGCTGGTGGAACTGTGGTTCGTACAGAAGGAAGTGAATGACCAAGACTCACGACAAGGTCTAAAGACCGACCCGACATTTGTGTCTCCTCAGACAGGAAACAGCTCATACCAGTTATATGTCTCTACGTACCGTGTGCACAGCCATGTAACGTTCGGATGTCCGCTTGAAATGCCAGACGTTGTGCTTTAATAGCAGCTCCTCCACTTGCCTGGATGCTACTGTCTCACAGCACAAAGCTACTCGAAAAAGTTAGTGTATGGAGCATCTAGAGTGGAGTGCTGAATGGGGTGGTATTTTATGGACAGATAGAAAGTCAATTCTCCTTAGATTTTGCCGACAGCTGTGTTTGCGTTCGTCGTTTACGTATGAAGCGCTATTTCGATTTAATCCGGCAGCCGCAGCGAGTTTCTGCAGGGAACGAGGCCGAAAGTGAGACTTTCACAGAATGGTGGACACCCTATGCCAACTACAAATCTGCACGTCTGCGGATTTCTGGTGAGTTCTCTTCTTGTCAGACCGGATAAAAAAACACATGCAAATCCAATGGGACGCAGGTTGCAGCTTTTGGTTAAAATGAAATGTTCTATGTTTTCTCTTATCAACTGGAAAGCATTAAGTCTAGAGTCATAAATAATTTTTGGCATGGAATATCTTCAGGTCATTTCCTATGATGTACATGTGTTATTATTATGCTTCTGATCGGCAATATAAGCCTATGGGAGAATGTGGTTGAATGTGTATAAAGTTACTCAAAATGTTTGTGCTTTTCCACACTTGCAGGCTCGCCAAATCTAAATGTGTTTAGCTTTATAGACAGGGTGTGTGAACATGAAAGAAAAATAACCTGAAGACATTCCATGCCAAAAATTATGACTCTGGGCTGAGTAGTTTTCGTTTAATCAGAGAAAACATAGAACATTTCCTTTTATCTAAAAACTGCAATCTGCGTCCGCTGGATTTACATGTGTTTTTCTTTGATCATGTCTGACAAGAAGAGAACTCACTAGAACTCGGCGCACGCACAGATACGTAGCAGGCATGGGGTGTACATCATTCTGTGAAAGTCTCACTTGCGGCCTCGTTCCCTGCAGAAACTCCTGCCGGCTGCCGGACTATAAGCAGTAATGACAACTCTTATTGCCAGTGTTCCCACTGTGTCCAGTATTCCAGTTAAATTTTCAAGATAATTAAATTTGGTCCTTGTTCTTTCTCTTTTGGTCAATAAAATTGAAATGTTGTTACATACAGCAGCAAGTAAGTAAAGTGTTGATGTTGTTTAGCCTTCTCCCACGATAGAGGAAAGAGTGAGCTTGGCTGACTCGATGACAAAAAAGGAATGACAACAAAGTGACGTCAACGAGGAAGTATAAGAAAGAGAAGCAACAGTGAATGATTAGCTAACGCAATCACGGGAAAAGTGAAATTTAATAATGTAGTTAATTCTGGTTGAATACCAGATTTTTGAAATGTTGTAGTTTCAGTTTGAACATAAATATCGACGAAACCAAAAGTCTAACCAATGGTACGAACAGTTATTTCACTACATCGAGTATGTCAATGACTTCGTTTACATAGGTCAGCTGATATTCAACCAATCCCACCAAGATTAAAAAATTTCAAGAAGATTACATAATGCGTGGAAGTCCTTTTAGAATTTGAAGCTATCTAAGGAAAAATAAGAAAAGATTATTTGAAATGTGCATTCTGCCTGTATTGACATACGGATCACAAACTTGGTCAACAACTATAGATTGCAATATCAAAAACACAGAGAGAGATGGAAAGAAGAATGATCGATATTTCAATAAGAAACAGAGTAAGAAATCAAGAACTAATGAGAAGAACGGGACTGAAGGATGTAGCAACCGAAGCGAAACATCTCAAATGGAAGTGGGCTGGTCATGTGATCAGGCGATCTTACAATCGGTGAAGCCACCGAACGACAGCGTGGATTCCAGGAGAAGGGAAACATAGACGGACAAAGAAGCGATGGAGAGACGAACTTCCAAAGTCCTGGAGACACATGGCTATGGATCGTGCAGGTTGGAATTGCACCGTAAGAGACAACCACAAGACCATAGAGTAGATTTAGGTAGAGCAGTAATTCAGCATTTAGTAAATCCCAAATGTGTATAAAGCTTCGATTTGAAATGAACTCGAGGAGAACACACGTATTTGAGTACTGTTACCCGGATGTGAAATATGCAAATTTCGCTGTTTTGAAGAAGCTACAACGGAATTGACTGATCATGATAGCAATGCAGAAGGAATGATAGTATTTTACAGATCCTCCGTGTCATGACAGCCTTGCAGAGATAATGCTAGTTAAATTAGCAATTCGATAACTTGTCATTACTTTCATGCTCAACCTCAAGAGGAATTTCTTAAGCGTGATCATATCACAAGAAATCTGCCACTGGTAGAGCAAAAAAAAACATAATCGAAGACAAGAATTCAGCTAAGAGAAGAATTAACTTTAAAATACTATTCAGATTCAAGAAATTAAACATAAATTTAGTGAATCATAAAATCACACTAATGAAAAGTGAATGAAAAACTCCGAAAAACACTCTTAAAAAATTGAATTCCATTATGATGCGCTTCATGAAATTCCGTTCACAATCAACATATTTTCCGCTTAGTTAAGATGCTTGTTAGTAAATATTCATACCTATTGATATCCAAGTTTTTTCATACTACTTATAAAGTGACTTCATGTCATTAATTAGTCAAATTTGAAATAGTGAAAAAAATAGCTTTTCAAAAACTGCTCAAAATATTTTTGGACAGCAGGAACGAAATTTTCCCAAAAATTGAATAGTTTTATACAAGGTGTTTCAAAAGTAGGCTAACAGTAGAAATTGGCCTTGAAAAGCTATGTCTTAATGCTATAGATTAATAAGCTATGTCATAATAATCTTTTTCACGATGCCACAGATAGCTAATATGCCTTGTATTCGTAAGGGGCAAAAATTCAATACTCTTTGACATCGCGTAAATCATATTAAAATATCTCATGATCTCCAGTGTTTTCATGCCTACATATTTCACTACAACCCAATTTGAATCTATACCGATCATGAGAAGTCGAATAACTATCCAACATCTATCAAAAAAAAATTATTAGGAAACCATGTATACAAGATAGTAGTTGTTTCAGTGTTACTGCGGAGAAGGAAGAACAGCTGACATTCGAATGTCCTCCGCGCCCCTCAGCCTGGTGCACGAAGACGCTGTCGTCAACACAAGACAGGGAGGCGAAGAAGGAAGAACAGCTGACATCCAAATGTCCTTCACCTTTGTTAATTCCAGCCTCCTCTTAGACCATCGTCAGAAGCAGCAAATTCAAAAAAGCTTCAAGCTTTTTTAATTCACTTCAAGTCAAACTAACAGTGTTTGATTCAAATCAAATTAATTGAACATATCCATGTACGCAATGTCAGATTGGTGCTATATCTTGTCCATGATAGATTTCAAAATTCCTTTGCCAATGGAATGCTACTGCATAGACTTCTAAATGATAGTAGCAATTACTTCGAAGTCTATGGCTCATGTTGGACTGATCATGGATATCCATCGACTGATTCAGGTGTAAATCGCCAATAGAACGGTCAACATAGATTTCCTAGGGCAAAATCAACTGTTAGCCTACTTTTGAAACACCTTGTATATTGATTTTCACTGTAATTTTTTTAATTCTACCTATTATGCTTGCTCTATGCATAACAGAGAATTTTTTCGAAGTAGCACCCGATAAAAGAGTACTTTTTAAGAATTCGAAAAATTCGAGACATCTCGAAGTATTTCGATTTCTCGATTATCGACCATGTATGATTAACACCCATCTTCATTGCATCATGACTATTAGCTATTCTAAGACAATATTCTTGATTGATACTTGCAAGCTCAACCCACAGACTGTTCATGTCTATTTCGCTAGTGAGAGTTTATCACACACTTCTAGTTCTCAGATACGTCAACAATATGAGAAACGAAATAAGTGTACATTTATTCCATTTGTTTATAAGCAAATATTTTGCTTCGAAGCTCTCCGGCCAGATCCGAGGTTAACTGTTGCAACGTTTTATTTTTTTGAGATTTCTGACTGATGAATTGATTTTATCTTTTAGGAAATGTTCGAACTCACGTGAGTTTGTGTTGTGTATTTGTCATCTGATGGCATCTAAAGGTATCTTGACCTTCCCAGGTAATATCAATGCAATCAGCAGGCGCAATACAACATACAGTACATGCCAAAAGTTTTTAGACATTAAAAAGTTCTTGATGTAAAAACGCCTCTTCTTGGAATCTGCGATGTGAACAAACCTGCCCATATTGAGTGTAACGCTGGACAGAAACGTTTTACAGCTCTTCTGCTGCAAGACTGACGTCCGATTGCTCAGGCATCCAGGTCGCTAGCTAAAACGGAACGGAGGTGTGCAGCCTCAAAATTCCTCGACTGCATACATGGAGGGGATATTCACGTTTATGGTGACCACAAACCATTAGAAAATGCATTTAGATAAGCTTTGAATTCGGTGCCACATGGATTGCAAAGTATGCTTCTGAAGCTATAATGGTATGACCTGGAAGTTCATTACAGACGAGGAACAGGCATGGTTGTCACTGATGCATCGTCAAGAGCGCTCGGTTGGGGCAACTCTATTGAAAGTCATGACCTGCATGATAAGTATGCTGAATTTTGCTGATATTGGCAAAGAAATATGAGCAGACCTAAGACGTCGTCGCATCCATCTAAGCATTCCCAAATATGCGTGACATGGTGTTCACAGTAGATTTAGATGAGACAATGGGCCACAGTTCCCGCGAGTTCACAGAGTTTTATATAGAATCTAACATTTCCCAAAAACCTCTAGTCCGCATTTTCTTCAATCAAATATGAGGCGAAACGCGCTACTCCAACGATGAAGCTGTTATACCAACATTTGGCTTCGTTGAAGTACAGAACCACTCCCATACATGGATTCAGTGTCACCTCCCCGGTTGTGTGTGGGTCGAGAACCCATGAATCTTCTGCCTGCATCCACTAATCTACTACGGTCGTACAAGTCAAACATCGACTCCTGCAAGATCCAGCAAACCAGAAATTCTACTACGATATGTCAAAGTGAACGTGGAACAATGATCACCCAGTAGTGGGTGAGACTATCATGATTGAATCTCAAGTGAGCGATAAGAGGTGGACACGCGGAACTGTCATTCGTAAGCATGAACTTCTCAGCTGCTGCATCTTCGAAAAAAAGGAGATTCCGTCGTCGAGCAGGCAGTTACAATGATCATCACATGAAGTAGCCTGTCAATTTGGAGAAACAGCTGAGTGAGAAACGATTGAACAATCTCCAATCCACATCCAAAAACCAGGTTGCAAAGCACCCAACCAGACAAGAGATATGTCTGATTAGGAAATTCTCCACGCACCTGGATAGTGTTATCCATTCTGTAGTATAATCTTCTTAGGTGCTTTTCAATTAACCTTTTAATAACATTCAAAGGAAGCCAGAATTTTCGCCTTGCGGCTTTCTCAATGGCAGATAGAGTGTTTTTTAAAACATATATAGACTAAAATCAATTCACAAAGAAAAGCGATAGGTACCTGTAAACAAAAAAGACAAAACCAAAAAAAGACCAAAATTTCAAGTCACTACTAATGAATATCCCCGGCAGCCATTCATCAATAGTATCTCAAGAACCTACCTACTGTATAATGCCTCCATGGTCTTTATTTTTCCTGCGTTACTGAGGCCAGTGTGCAAAAAATCACATCTGAAATCAATCTGACCATCATAATATTCAGCATCTGCGTGCATTACCACATGACTTCCTTTGCTGTTGGGGATCAGATGTTCATGCATTCGGGACTTAATCATACGGCACGTTTCCCCGATATATTGTTTATCACATTTATTTCATGTAAAACGGTACACAACTAATTTACTTTGACATAAATTGGGACGAGTGGACATTCTGCTGAATCTGCATGAAGCATCACATACTTGTTTCTCTTTTGGTGGACGGAAATGCTGTTCCATGGACTTGTTAAGGAAACAAACTCGTACTTTTCCATCCAAGCCAGTCCTTTTGATGACATTCCGTAATTGTCGATTATTTTTTTCAGAAATGAAGGGACACTTTATGAAAATGCGATTGGACTTGTCGTGTGTCCATCTCGGACTTCTTTTTCTGAACTGTCTTATTAATTGATTCATCTAATACTTGATGGCACTCTATCTGCCATTGAGAAAGCCGTAAGGCGAAAATTCTGGCTACCTTTGAATTTCATTAAAAGGTTCATTGAAAGCGCCTGAAGAAGATTTTATTTCAGAAGAGATATGTTTTTACAGATCACGTAATCCCCACAGACACTTCAACGCACATGACTCAAAATCTTGCTTTGATTCTCTCTTTCTGATTTCAAGTTTGAAATTGATATACAAATTTAAATTTTGGGAAGGGAGATGCTAGTCCGAGTGAGCACCTGTAGGGAAAGAGGCCGCGATGGATTCTTTAACATAGTGATCTACATCACTACGAATACCTGGTTCCTGCTGTTGTCAGACTAAATCAAAGAAAAACGCATGCAAATCCAGTGGGAAGCAATTTGAGGTTTTCAACAAAAATGAGATCTCTAATGCTTTCTCTGATTAGGCGAAAAATAGTAAGAACAGAGTCGCAATTTATGACATCGAATGTATTCAGGTCATTTCCTGCCATATGGTGTGCATCATTCTGTTAAAGTCTCATTTTCGGACGGCCTCGTTCCCTGCTGAAACTCGTTCTGACTGCCGGACTAAATAGGGTACATACAGAACACATATTCAAAATATCGTTTGTGCATCTGTGTTGCAGCAGTTCATTTTTGTCTTACGATGGTTCTCAATAATGTTGAAGACTTGATGATTTCATTCACTGTGAATCCATGCGAGATACGAAGTCAATTGACCACAATCATATTCGAAAACGTGCTTCTCTGTTCACTCGTCTGTGAAGTTCAACAAGAAAGGGAACAGGTAGTCCAAGAAGTCTCGCATTCGACGCAGCTACCACAAGGAAATTAATTGAATGTGGTTTTCTCTTCATGTCACTCAGAAATTACAATTTGCACATGAAGCAGTAGAGCTAGTCACATCCAATGGGGAAAACAATCTCAGTTTTCTAAATTTTATCACTGTCAGTATTAATCACTTCAGTTTATTTTCACTTTCGCTCTTGCTGCTGCTAATATGATCAATGTCTCTCCCAACGTATCTTCTCTGCTCGTTGTCGTGTAATCGCAAGATGCGATGCGCGAATGCCGTGATCTCCACCCAAAATTGTAATATCAATCGGAATTAGCAGTCAGATTTGAATTCTATTTGAAATTCAATGACAATTAAAATTTGGCGATAATGCGTCGTCCAACCGCTCTGCATGTGCATGCGTAATAATGATCACGGACTGATTTTGTAACGTTAGTGTTCTTAGAATAAAGGGTATGGAATTTGATGATGGTATATTTCTTACTTGTGAATCTAAATTAAATAAGGTACCAGAACATAAGATACCACCTACTGTAGAACGGCCTATATAGAATATTGGAAAGGCAAAGGAGCAGAAATAGCATGCAACGGGTCTTACATGGTAAATGAAAGAGAGTAGAATACGAGTATAAATTTGATAATTCCATTAATATAGTAATCATTTTCATCAAATCAGCAGAAGCAATATTAAGGCCTACTACCAGAACATCATCTTACCGACACACATTGTCATCTTACCGACACACATTGTCATCTTACCGACACACATTGTCATCTTACCGACACACATTGTCATCTTACTGACACAAGTTGTCATCTTACCGACACAAGTTGTCATCTTACTGACACACATTGTCTTCTTACCGACACACATTGTCATCTTACCGACACACATTGTCATCTTACTGACACAAGTTGTCATCTTACCGACGCACATTGTCATCTTACCGACACACATTGTCATCTTACCGACATCCATAAAGTTTTAAGTGGGCCAAATTCATACAAAAACACACGTCGTGTGGTTCTCAGTTATATTTATGAATTCAGCACATCAAAAAGTATCACTAAGCCCATAAAAAAATGAGATTCATTGTACTTGGATTTTCATCATTGAATTGTCACATTTCTGTTGGATTTATCCTTAATCAATTTGTCAATAAATATTTATTTCCAAATACATTAAGAATCATGGAAGAAACATTCGTATTTCAAAACATGCCAATGGAAACTTAATCACACTTCAGACAGCACACTTCATATTGAGAACTCATTATTTCGGATTTCTCCATCTGTTTGATTCACACTCCACAGTACAGTAAGGTACACGAGCTTTCGATGGCTCTCGGGATACCTTGGTCGCTGTGATGAAAATTTTCATCACATGACTAGCGTGTGCCGAGAGCCATCGAAAGCTCGCGTACTTTACTGTGGAGTGTGGAATCAAACAGATTTAGAAATCCGAAATAATGACTTCTCAATCATTGAACCCATCTGGAAAAATATTCAGCATGTTAAAGCACATTTCAGGCGTGCAGTCAATTTCAACAACAAAAACATCGGGATCAGGAAGGAGAGGAGAGACAAAAATTTGCTTCTAAATGTCCTTTTCTTTTTGCTCTCTTCATGTTGATTGTCGCAACTCTTTAGCTTTTGAAGGAATTTATCGATCGATAAATTTAAGATCTTTTGGAATATGCGCATTTATCAAACTGCAAAACTCAGTTTCTAATATTTTCTATAATAATATAATATAATATCTAATATTTTCCGATAATTTCTAATATTTTGAACATTCAATAATGAAATGATGCAAATGTCCTACCCGTAAATCACTGCATGGTTCACATCGACGTTCTTCATGTGTTCGATTTCCATGAATGTCAATGACTATAAGTTGTAGTTAAATGCTCTAAACTTCAATATCATATTGATATGATTAAAATCAATAACAACATCTAGATATGACTTTATGGCATTATCAAGCAGGCATAACTCCGAAAACTTTAACCCAGAATTGCAAATTTTTGCTGAGGATGCTCCCTATGATAATCAAGGGCAATTCAAATGACGATGAATGAGCCCTATCTCGCACTGTTATTCAATGACGACAATGTTTCACTTCAGCACACAACAACAATATCTGTGGTCACAAGCAATGGCCGCAATCACGGTCCAAACTGAAACTCTAATAAACCATAGCGTGTCGTGTTTGCCACTATTAGGATGCCCAAAGAATGATTGTGTCTTACTTCATAGAAAAAAGTGTAGGAACATGCTAAGAAATCTCTTGAAGACATTACATGTCAAAAATGATGGCTCCACATTAAGTACTTCTTACTACTGCATATCTGAAACACACTATGCTGGCCAAAAGTTAAACACAATGGAAATTAAATACAAATAATTCTGCATCTTTTTATTGCAAGCTATACTTTCATTCAGTCATAAATGTAATCGTTCTACCTCTGTAAATATGATTAATATCTTTTATACTCACATAGTCACATGTTCTTCCCAGCAAGCCAAATTGCAAAAATAACAATTGTGTTAAACCTCTGGCCAGCATGGTAAGTACATGTAAGACAAATAATACACAAAAATAGTTAAGCAGGACATTAAATTTGACAATTGGTAATAGATAAGTAGCGGCTATAATAGCGCATGATGACGCCCACGTGAGTTGCAAAACATGTTGTTGGGCAGTCGCTATCAATCAAATGTTCGTGGGGAGAAAGACTCAAAAGACCAAAGGACGCAAGCGAGCTGAAGGATTGCGCAAGCTACGGCGATCGGGAGATCTACCATCAACTAGAGACAAATCTCTGTTTAGACAAACTTCCTCTACTGTGTCTGACACGCGCAGGTCTTACGACAGCCTCTGAGCCGTTCCACAAAAGTTAATTTTGGTACGTGCTTGTTCTCTTAGTTGAATTGACTTGCACTGCGCTATCTCCGTGAGTCATAAAGACTTGTTGTTTATGCCTTTAATCATTATTGCTCCAGTGGTTTGAGGATTTGAATATATTACTTCATTTCTGCAAAATTTGTATTTTCTGATTAACGCTTATTTTTGGGTCTCATAAATCTCAATTTGAAGTCACGATCAAAGTATTCGGCCAGTCCTGGGAGCGAAGTATCATTGGCTTGTTGAATATTCCGCCAAAGGAACCGAATTCAGTAAACCTATGTTATATATCAATGAAACGTCGGGAAGCTCATTTTGTCAAAATCGTCAATCTATACCGCCATTGAATTCATATGCACTTTTTTTTATCCTGCTTCACAGGAAGAGGAATCGGGTACAGAATCTCCATTTGGATGCACATCAGTCAGAGATAATCTCATTTTCGATCTCGTTCCTTACAGACTCATCCTGACTGCAGGGCTATAACTCCAGTCGTCTTGCAAGATACAGAGATTCAAACATCGCAAGATCTTATATCTGTTTATTCAGATCCATGTACTTCCGAGTTTGAAACACTTGATAACGTGATGATTTAGCATTCATTTGCATATTCTTTAAATATTTTTAAAGATTTGTGTGTCGGATGGAATCGCAGTTTTTTTTCTCTAGGAGGATGTATAATGGCTATCATTGCTTTGATCTTGAACAATTTAAAGACGCTGTTCGTTTCACAATATCTAAAGTTGTAAAGTTTTTGGCGGACTTATTTTTAAACAGATTCGAGGAGTTCCAATGGATGGCAATTGTAGTCCTTTGGTGGCAGATATTTTTCTTCTCCATTGTGAATGTGTGTTTATGAAAAAGTTGGTATCAAACAAGAAATTTGGCCTTGCGAAGTTATTGTCACTCAATACCAGATACATAAATGACTTATCAACATTTCGACAGTTTATTAATGCAAATCTACCCGGATGATTTGATTTCGAAAAGAAACGGGAAAAGCAACAGATGTGTAGATCATTTAGATGCTTTTCAAGTTGGATTCCACTCATCAGTGTATCACAAAGTTGATGATTTCCCTTTTGAAGTTGTATTGCTCACAGCTTCCTTAAAGTCTTCTTCCTTCCTGTATGGGCAGTTCAATTTTTGTTTTTTATCAGTTTTATTTTTATATTTTTCGTTCTTGACTTTGTGAACTTTTTTCCAGGCCAGCCTTAGGACTATCTTGCATTTTTTTGTCAACCGTTGATTGACAATTGACAGACATTTATCCTACAAAATCTATTTTGTCGGTCAATGTTAGTTCTTGTAGGATGGTTGCCACTGAACACCTACAATAACTGACAAAAGCGACAAAATGAATAGCAATGAATTATGGCTAAAATTATGTCAAAATGCAGGTAGTTAATTAAGCTATGTCAAAGTAAATCATGGTTTTGCCACACAATAATACAGATTGCCCAAAAGTCAAGCAATCACAAATTTAACAGTTTTGTAGAATTATACAAATTATGTGATAACTTTACAGAACTGTGATTGAAAATGCCTCTAGCTTCTCGGGAATTAATTTATCATCCGATTCCAGCATGCTTAAAGCCATGATTGTATTGTGTGTATCAAACACTATGATTGTTTAAAGCCAAGTTGGCAACCTCATTTTTTATTTTCATATCAATTCAGTACATTTTGAGATTACTGCTATCATAAATTGTTTTATATGCAGTAATTTTGTATTTTTACATGATCTCTTATCAATTAGAGCAGTATCTTCCGCAATAAAGCGAATTTTCAATATTCTTCTATCTGCACTATGAAAAATGATTCCAATATTGC
Organism: Prostheceraeus crozeri; assembly: GCA_907163375.1. Lineage (NCBI taxonomy): Eukaryota > Metazoa > Platyhelminthes > Polycladida > Euryleptidae > Prostheceraeus > Prostheceraeus crozeri. Next base: position 71,176 of record CAJQUW010014437.1, read on the forward strand.
ACAAAATTGAGCAGAAGTATGCTATAGAATATCGGATATCAATCTTCATAAACTATTAAGAAAATGATAATATAAATAACATCAGTGGCGGCCCGTCCATATGGGCGCCTGGGGCGCAGCCCTCCATTAAAAATTAGTTACATCAAAGAAAATTTACACAAAACATTGCGCTGAAACGCAACTGATCTGATAGACTGAATTGAACTATCAATGGTTCAACCTGTACTGCCAAACACATTCAGTGACTCATTCAGACGTCACTCTCCCTCTCTTCTACCGGATGGGGCGCACAGTCTGTGCGCCTTGATTCATACATGTTTTGCTGATCATACATCTGCATACATCGAAGATTTTTAGCAGCTTCGCACGCGTAAACAATGCATGGATGAGGCGCTCTCAAAAAGTCCCTCTGGCTCGCTTTCGTACATTCTGATTAGGTAACGCCGCGCGTGCGTTGGGAAGTCAGATTCTGGTCAAACTCATGTTATTCTGATGCGTGTATACAAAACCTTGGACTGGCGAAGCACTTTCAATCATAACTGTGTCTCACTGTGTCGACTGAAAATGAATTACATTGTATATCTTTTAAGAAAGCCCTTTTCTCAACATTCCCTACAAGAAAAAATTGAAATTAGAAATTTCGGTCCGCCAAGGCCACGACTCAACGGCAGCCAAGCTCACGTTTCAAGCGACAGAGGACGAAACTGCAAGAGAAATTTTAATACAGAATGGTATTCGAGATGTGAATGGCTTTGTGGATCAGATGAACTGGAAGCTGTATTTTGTTTTCCTTGTGTGCTGTTTGGTGGTGATCATCGCTGGACTTTACATCTTCCGAAAATAATGTCATTATGAAGGACCACAGTAGTATATTTGCAGTGAGACTTATCATGTCATAAACAGGCATTTACATAGGCGTACATGAAATATAGCAGAGACCGTAGTAGATGATGGGCTAAGATGAAGACGTTTGGATTGCGCCCCACTTGAGCAGGACTGTACGAGCCGCCACTGAATAACATAAATAAAATGATAACCGAGCAAAACCTACAGAATTCCGTCGGTGGAGAACCTACAAATTCGTCGGATATCGCAGGATATTTGGTCAGTGATTTTGTAGAATAATTGTCGGTCTACGGTTTACAGTGTATGTGTTATCCGCTCGTTAGCGGACTTCTGTTACAACTTTATCACTCAAAATGAGTTTCGTCATTGATTGCACTTTTCAGGCAGATTTCTACCGCAGTTCGTTGAAATGAGACATTCCTGGGTGTAGCTGACGTGCCGGACATTCTGTTAAAGTCCATGAAAGCGTCGTGACAACGAAATTTATAGTTGTAGTTGAACAAACACATTTTCCTGCAGACAAAATTTATATTAACAGAATTTCTTCTTGGTGCAACACCTTTATTTAGTGGTTTAGTGAATCAAGTTTTCGTATCAAAGTTACCTAGATACACAATTATTACCACAATGTTGCATTTGTTCTTAGTGAACATCTTAAAACCCAAAGCTGTACATGTGAAGTTGTATTTGCTTCCAAAGCAAGGCAGCGTAAATACCAGGATCCCTGATCCTGTTCTAAAGTAACAATAACTTAATTTTCAAAATGATACAAATTACTCATGGTTGACAACAGGATCGCTATGAACAGATCTGGGAAAGCACATACTCCCTGATCATAGATTTACAAGTCACAGTACAGAGCATAGACTTCACTATTACAGCCATGATGATAAGTCAAGATATCACACTCAACTTCATTGTGACTTCCTGCTTCAATGGTATTCCGCCAATTGAAGGCGTCCATGTCACTTTCGCGTGTGATGTATTCCGGTCATTTGTGGTCACTGCTTTAGTTTCCAGCATGTCATTTCAACTCGTTAGGTCAGCGCATTATGTTATGCTATGAAACGGTTCAATATCAGTCGGGAGTCTTGAAAGATACAGATTCTCAAGGATTGCAAAATCCCATTGGTCTATGTAGATCCATGTACTCCCGAGTTTCATACACTCGATAACGCAATGATCCAGCATACATTTAAAAACTCAAAATGAGATTTGTCATTTTTATGATTATAATTGCATTTTAAGGCAGAATTTTCCTTCATCAGGCGGAAATGTAATCTTAGGATCGATCTCAGCCGTCAGAAAGTGAGCGATGCTGACTTGACTTTAATTTTATTTGGTCCCAGCAAGGTTATGGACGATGCTTGAAGCTCGGCGACACTCACAAGAACTATTTGAGACAAAGTCACTTGGTTCGTCAATGACCCTCGTGCGCTGCTCTTGCTGTGATGGTTGTGTACAATGAGTCTTGTCGTGTCCTTTTATAATGCCTTCATCACTAAGTTAGAATAGTTTTTTGAATTTTCCTCGAATAAGAGTTAAATATCTTCAATTGCCACTGGCTTTCTCAGGAATCAAAAAGAAATCTTTGCAATACCCAATATTTCGCTACTCTTCATCAAGGGTGACAGAATGAATGCACGGACAGATAACAGATGGCAGTTTATGTAAAGAATGAGAAAATGCAAATGACGTAGTAGGACGTCAGTCAGTCACTAGTGGAACTCACGAAGTCGTCCGACCGCCACAAAGTGCAAGTGACCTGGCAGCCAGCCAACTCCACAAGTGCACGCAACCAACCGACATCCTACACAACCATCAGAGAAAAAGCGATCAAAGATGACTACTATTAAAAGAATGGCAGTAAAGTCTCACCAATGCAATTATTCACGAGACAATCTTTATTCTTGTCTATGAGGAGGGCTTCCAGGGCTTTCCGTCTTGATATACTGCGTTCGAACCGTAATATCTTCCAAGAAATAGTGTCTTCCACGAATGAATGATGCTCCTCTGTAATATGCTGATACATAGCCGATTCTGATGATTTTATATGCTCTTTGATTCTTGATTTTATCGTCCTTTTAGTTTGACCAATGTATTTCTTGAGACAATTGTCGTTGCATCTTGGACGTTCTTTTGGAGGTCTCCATCGATGACTTAGTGGCTTTTGCGATTGGTAGATTATTCTTATCTGCTTCTCTGGATCGCAGTTTCGCGAAAGTTGAGATATGCGACGTTTTATTTCGCTCGTCCATGTATGGCAGTCTCATGGTCGTTACTGGGTCATTAGTTTCTTCTGAAATGGATGGCTCAGGATCAAAGTGTCTTGATAGCCAGTCGTTCGGGTACCCATTGCCTCTAAATCGTTGTCTTAACAAATCTTTAGATTGCGTCACTTGTGAGGAGTCTGAGTTTCTTACAGCTCTCCAATTTTCACCAACCAGTAGGCCCCTCTTTCGATTCCCTGGGACATGAGCACTGAAGGGTAGACACGCGTTGCTGTGAATTGGCTTGACATATAGGGAAAATTGGAATGTTCTGGATTCTTCATACCATTTCACTTTAGTGTCGAGGAAAGGGAGAGTTCCATCTTCTGATTCTTTAATAGTAAAAGATATGCTTGGATGGAATGGCCTCACTTGAACTAATGCATCGAATAAGAGTTGGTTGTCGTGAATCATTTGTATCGTTACGGTCCATATTTGGCGATTTGCCACAGCACGACTTATCGGCTCCATAGTGATATAATGTTGATTGTTGTTTTGCTCTCTCCGATGACCATCTTCAAGGGGTGATTACGCATATTGTCCATCGCCCTTGTACGCTTGATCACACTTGTTGGCCTGTGAATTGTAGTACAATTCATCATTTTCTAGTTGAGTGCAACGTTTGTTTTTCTTCTAAACTCTGTGCAGCGCAGCAATGAATAATCCTTACGTAATCTCTCGTCACCCAAAACAAAATAAGTTAAGGAATAAACTACTTAATGTATGTAATCTAATTATTCGAATTAATGTTTTCATTATCTTATAGTTATGTTCGAATTGGTCCCATGCCTCGGGATATGCGTTGCATCTTCTCATTATTTTCTAAGTTTAATCGCAATTATAATTAGTGGTGCATTACATTAATACGCCATTCCTCATTATCGGTAGTTTGATCAATTTCCTGTTAAAGATAATGAAAGCGTCATGACAATCGATGTTATTGTCGCAAACAAACATTTTCTTACGTCTGATGTGCATGTACAGTACATCGCTAATGACACATTATCAATGCATCTCTCAACGACGTCATTGATATGAGAATAAAACTGTCAAAATCAACATTAATTTATCTGGTTTTTAATTGTTTTCAATCTCTGCCGTCGGCCTTGAAATCGTATTACATGTATGTGTACATTTATTTAGCACCTCCAAATTTCCCAGATAACTGCAGCTAACAAACTGTCTGTATCCAAAGTCAATATTTTCTTAATAAACACGAAGAACGCTTTCTATTATATTGCATCCTGAAATCTTGACAGCACAGCCAGTCGGCTTTCTTCAGGCGAACCATATGCAGTCCTTTACTTGTTGTTCCTATATTCTCACATACATGTACACTGTAGACTGTGAAACACCTAAGCTACTTACGAAACCAATGTACAAAACGAAAAAAACAAAATGTACGAAAGCACTATTGTTCGTGTTGATACACTACGAAAGCGATTGACTTTCCCGCTGGATTATCTGTATCATCCAATAGGAAAGCCAATCGCTTTCGTAGTGTATGAGCACGAAAAATGGTGATTTCGTACATTTGTTTATTTTCGTTTTATACATCGGTATATATCGATTTCGTAGTCAAAATCAGCCAGCTTTCGTACTCTACAGTTTACAGTGTGCTCGTAATTTGAATAAGTACAGATTTTGAAATGAAATCTTCTTCTGTCAAATGAAAGTCATTTTCCGGTGCTGCTATGCATGGTCACTTTTCATATGTCGATAAAGGCCTGCATTTTCTCTTCCTTGAGAACGAATTTATTGCTTTTCTCCTTAAGCTAAGTGAACAAAGGTTTGTCGTAGTACATTGAATATCTAGAAAGAATGACAACTATTAAATCAGTAAAAGACATTTTGCCCTTTTTTTACTTAATAGTTGTCAATCTACTGTGTGACGTAGTCAAATGACATTCTGATGCTTTCTCACTACTACATAAATGCTAGTAGTATTCTGTCTATAATAATAGGACAATAAGTTGTTGATATCACTTGGAGATAACTTCTGCCTTCACTCGCGTTCCTTTTGTGCAGTCAGCATGGCCTAGTGAAGAGGGTGCGAGCTCGTCTCCACCGCGGATTTCGGTTCGATTCCTAGGCCGCGCGAGTTCGGTCTTTCATTGACTTAATAGTTGTCATTCTCTTCCGATCAATCAGCATTGATTATTTGGCTCTCACAAATTCTATCATTTGCCAATCCCATCCAACCCACATCATCAAAAAAATCAGTAGTATACACAGAAAGTAATCTGAAATCACATTTGCCTGCGAGAATCAATAGATTGATTTAGTGAGATGAAGGAAATGGATTTCGAGACGAAAATCAATTTTGCCGTAAATCAGAAGTTGAGGCCGATTATGATTTCTAGTTAATTATGGGACGTTTAAGAAGGATTTGAACCATGCTGGAGTATTCACCTCAAGTCATAAAATTCGAAGTAAATGAAGGTTGGGAATAAATGCCTCTTTTTAAAAGAAGTCATCCTCACCATTTCCTCAATGGGCGAGGCTTTCAAAAAGAATGAGCTTGCATGTTTTAGTTATGGCAACATACATGTAACTCAAAGCAGTGAAAATAAAAAGTGCCAGTAATCGCAATCAGTCCTTGGAGTTCAATGTAGTAGTACACCTCAGGTAATTAAAAATGGAGAGGCTGAGTCTTACCCTCACAAAAATTCCTTATGATTTTTATGAGATTATTCTCAAATATGTCTCATGAAATTTCATGCGAATTTGAAACGTCTTCGCATGAAATGTCATTAATAAGGTAGCAATAGCTTTTTCATAGTTCTGAATTTATTTTCTTGGCATTTAGTTATTGAGGCTTCCTTAGCCTGCCAACGTTGCCTCAGAGCGTTTCTACGCCATGTCCACAACACCAGTTCAGTATTCGCATCAAGAAACTCTTATTTATCATGATAAGTTATTGAACTGTGATACATACATTCCAACATCTTGCATAGTAATGGCAATTGTAAAGCCAAATTATATATGCATCATTTCGTCGCTATGATATATTCTACATTTTTACTTTTTATGCTTTACAGAGTAAACTTGGAGATTTTTATCGATTGAATAAGCTTTCTTATGGCTCTTTCTTTTCGCGGCTAGCATACATACCTTACTACTTATAAACTCATTTTCACAAAACCTCATGAATGGTCATGATTCTCCCATGAACACATTAAGAGATGTTATCCTCATGAATGCTCTCATTACCACACATTATCTTCTCATCAAAGCATCATCAAAACACCATGACTTAAATATTTTCATGTGAGAATCCCATGAGATTCATCATAAACCTATGAGCTCTCATAGAAATGTCATCAATCCATATTAAAATTCATGAGATCTTATGAACATTTTTGTGAAGGTAATGAGCAGTAGCTTTCAAAGCATCGAAGTCCATTAATGAAATATCACAACTCCAAGCGAAGAATTTGTCAAATATTATCTTTTGTTGCTATAATGATCACAAACTCATTGATTATTTCCTAAAAGCAGTAGATACCAAAAACAGTTCATTTGCTACAGTCAACAAGATACTGTTAAATTGAGTTGTAATTAGATAATAATTTCTTTGACCTGAAGTCATCCGAAGATGATCTGCTCTACACCAGGTGTCATCAACATTTCGAGCAATTACGCTCTTAGCGTCTGTGCCTGGTTGACCTTCAAATGTCACTGACTTGTTACTCTGCCTAACTATATGAGGAGAAATATTCCTTCCACAAATAAGTACCTGCTTTCTATCCCTTTTTTAAAAAAATTGTTGAAGTCGATTCCTCCGTCATTCTCGTGTTACGTCATTATCCTGCATACTCAGCTAAGATAAATGAACGGCTGATTATTGATAAATTGCACTAACTAGGGTCAATCTAATGTTTCAGCCATAGGTCGCTAATTTCAAACACTCCATTTACTTGAACGATAGTTTCTTGAAAGCTATTTGAGATGTTAGCTGAAATTGATGATAGATTATCATCATTGAATGACAGCAAAATAACTTGTTTTCACAAAACCTCATGAATGGTCATGATTCTCCCATGAACTCTGTCCTTCTTTCAAATGCCTGAGGTACATTTCAGTCAATAGTGACTCTATTTTTTTGATAGATGCTAATCTTTCTCTATTATAAATTTAATTTTTGAGGCTGTGCATCTTAAATGTGCAGGACCGCGCTTGGTCGGATTTGAGCGTCCAGGATTAAGCGGTCGAAACGCGATCGTCCTGACCAAGTTCCTGTTGATGACCTCATTAAAAATAGTCAAATAATTTGTATGCATATTTTGTACAATTCTATTTCACGTTTTAGCTTAAGGAACTACTTAACATTAATTCTCTTACACACTTGGTAGATTTTAGATAGCGTAATCCCGCTGTGTTATTAGCTAGATCTGGTATTTTGATTGGAAACAGACCTGTCCTCTTATCATCTGAATGGGCAGACTGTTAAATAGGATCTTTTCAATATATAAGTGATAAACATAATTTTGAACAGAACGACTTACTCGCCAATTCATTACACATGAGGAGAGTAGAAGCGTTGTTTGTCCTTCTAGTAAGCATTTTTTGAAAATTTTTAGACATTTTAGGATATAAAAATTTTCTTTTAAATCATACTTTGTACCTATTGAAAGGTAACTAGTCATTAGCTTGTTTGGTTTTTTTAACTTTGTTACCTTGACGCACTTTGCTACGTTGAATTGTCATATACCATCCATCTAACTAATAATAATAATAATAAAAAGCGTATATTTTCAAATGAATGGAAATCATAAATACACAAAAGCATGATCGAAAAAATAATGTCAACGGAAAAATGAATTGTACAACGCTGTCATATGTGGCACAAACGATTTTTGACGACGAGCGGATTTGCAATATGGCTGTGATAGGCGACCACTTGGAAGACGTCTTGGACTATTTGGATGCAATATATGATCAGTGTTCAAGGCCGATTGAAACAGTTTCATAGCATGTCGATTTTGGGAGTCGAAAAAATCAGGTAAACATTTCTTTTTACAGTTCTTATTGCAGATGATTTTGTGACAACGCTTTTCAAATTTTTCGATGATAGCTTTGTCCTTGGAAAAGCTACTGCCGATGTATAGAACACTGCCATAATTCATCGTCGACAGAACAACCGATTGATAAATGTGAATCAAGTCTTTCTTCGGTAGAATCGGCTTTAGTACTCGTAACAAGTGAGTCAACTTTGCAGCTTTTCGTAGTCGTTGGCTGATGTGCGACGACCATGATAGCGACTTATTCAATCTGAAGCCAAGAACATCAATAAAGTCGTTTTCCGGTAATACTGAATGAAAAAAGCTACATGGAGAACAGTCAGTACTTTTTGTAATGAGCAGATTGGGAGATTTCTTCAAATTTAGAACCAAACCACGATTGTTACACCATGAGCTGTGGTGTAATGATAATGACCACTGTCATGCGACAACCCATTATCTATCGATACTCACGTCAAAGGTCAGCCAATCCCCTCAGGGTTACCAGATGTTGATGATGATAAAAGTGAATGAATTGTCATTTTTTTGTCTTGTCCTTTCAGCGACAAATAAAACTGAAATGAAATATAACTCAAAGCAGTTTTTTAATGAAATGTAATTTGTCATATTCAAAAAGCATGCAGAAACCATGTCAATGACTTCTGTAGAAAGTGAAGACGTGCTAAATACAATTCAAAAAGAGGTGTCTTTCAAAATGTAAGTTACAAATATTTTGCTACTTTCTCGATGACATACGAGTATACGTAGTAACTGCACATGGACAAATTCATCAAAAAGATCATGATGAATGATTATCTATCAATTTTGGGACTCGGGATCCGCTGCTGCAGCAGATAGCTGACGGTATTACTTGTCAATTTGTTATGAGTAGTGATGAGAGTTGATGGTTGTAATTATTCATATAACAATTACAGGACTTCATTTGTGGATCAATAAACATGTAAATCATTGCGACTTTCGTATTTTGTCAGTGATCTTGCTATTTGTAATGATTAAGATGCTGAAGTCTGCAAGAGATTTGCAAAAATTGGCCGATTTGAACAAAGGTGACAATTTTCAATGATAATGCAATCTCATTTTGTCTACATATACATGTATGACAATCGGCAGACGCATTCCACAATAAAGAAGTGCAATAAAAATATTGTGAGTCGCGACAAAAGTAAGAAAAAGCAACTTTATTCAAAAATTAGATATAAAAATTCTGGAGAATCAAAAAGGACTTCTCAGAAGTTGGATTCTGCTGGTAATGCAAGTGGGAGAGAATCGTCGAATTTCACACTTCTTGCCAAAGAAGAAGTAGTGCAATGTCAAAGATCTGCAGCCAAGTACTTGCGCGCAACTGGTGGTGGTACAAGTCATCGACATTATTTTGGTTAATTTCATCGACAGGTCTCTTCGTCGACACGTATTTTCTTCGACAAGGTCATTTCATCGACAAAGGTCTCTTCGTCGACACTATATTGGTTCATATCGACAAGATCATTTCATCAACAGAGGTCTCTTCGTCGACACTATATTGGTTCATATCGACAAGATCATTTCATCGACAGAGGTCTCTTCGTCAACAGGTATTTTCTTCGACACAGTCATTTCATCGACAGAGGTCTCTTCGTCGACACTACATCGGTTCATATCGACGAGATCATTTCATCGACAGAGGTCTCTTCGTCAACAGGTATTTTCTTCGACAAGGTCATTTCATCGACAGAGGTCTTTTCGTCGACACTATATTGGTTCATATCGACGAGATCATTTCATCGACAGAGGTCTCTTCGTCAACAGGTATTTTCTTCGACAAGGTCATTTCATCGACAGAGGTCTTTTCGTCGACACTATATTGGTTCATATCGACGAGATCATTTCATCGACAGAGGTCTCTTCGACGACAGGTATTTTCTTCGACACAGTCATTTCATCGACAGAGGTCTCTTCGACGACAGGTATTTTCTTCGACACAGTCATTTCATCGACAGAGGTCTCTTCGTCGACACTATATTGGTTCATATCGACAAGATCATTTCATCGACAGAGGTCTTTTCGTCGACACTATATTGGTTCATATCGACGAGATCATTTCATCGACAGAGGTCTCTTCGACGACAGGTATTTTCTTCGACACAGTCATTTCATCGACAGAGGTCTCTTCGTCGACACTATATTGGTTCATATCGACAAGATCATTTCATCGACAGAGGTCTCTTCGTCGACACTATATTGGTTCATATCGACAAGATCATTTCATCGACAGAGGTGGACGATATTTGCTGGAAATTATCATCCATAGATAGTTAAAGACATGAATCAACTCAATAATTCATAAACATCAAGCAACGACGTCAATGAGTTTTATCAGGGACTCCAATAGCTTGATTCAAAAAATTGAATAAACGACCCTATCGATGAAGTGAACCACAATCGCGCAACTATTGCGTTAAGTTTTTCCTGTCTTGCTATCGATTGTGTGAACTGCGCACACTATGCAAGTGAAGCTATCTGTCAGTCCGCTCTCTCTGACGGCAGACGATTGAATGAATATTTTATGTTCCCATGAGCCAATTTTGATAAAATCTGCCATGACTGTCACAAAAATAGAGTCGTCGCTATTATAGAGCAATGCACCAGATTTTCGCTAAAATTCAATCAATTATCTTGCCTTTCAATCGTGCTCCACAACAACGTGCCATGCATCAGTCGAGAGTTTACGTTTTGAGCTTTTAAATGAGCTATGATATACTAGCAACCTAACTACTAATGTAATCTGGAGACACTCCGTGCTGAGTTTTGAATAGGTGAACTGCAAGCCGGTACTGGACTCGTTGCCGGAATGAGAGCCAATAAAGCTGCTGGAGGACTGGCGTGATGTGGTCTCGTCGCCGAGACCCAGTGATCATGCGGGCCTCTGCATTCTGCACCGCTTGGAGACGGCGCAGATGAATATCCGAGACGTTATAAAAATGAAGCTACAGTAGTCAAGACGAGATGATACGAAAGCGTGAACCTGTGTCTTGGCAGCGTCGGTCGGTAGGGAGCGGATGATTGGTCTCAAACGGCGTAAAAAACAAAAGGCTGAACGACATACAGCTGTAACATTCGTCGACATTGTGAGGTGATTGTCCAGCATCACGCCGAGATTGCGTACAGATTCGACAGGTTTGATGACAGATGTGCTGGTCATCAAAATTGGTGAAGCATAAAAAATTAGTGATATCTTAAAGTTATTACAAAAATATGACCTTTTTGAATGAAAATGTTAAACGTTCCATTCTTACAAAAATCAAAACTTTTCAAACAAGTTCCGTTCCAAGCATCATCAGCATTTTGTATTCCATGCCGCGAAAGTACACAAACATGCAAGGCAAACAATCTGCATGTCTGTGTACTTTTGAGGTAATGAGAAAAAATGTTGCAGAGTTTTGAAATCAAACTGTTGAACTTACTTGAACAAAACTCACATATTATCAAAGCTTACATCGCAAGGATTCTGAAGATACTGAAGATAAACATTTTTGATGAAAAAGTGAGAATATAACATTTTCATTCAAAAGACACATGATGTTGTGACGATATCACTCATTTTTTTCTCCTTCACCGATTTTGATGACCTGCATATCGAAAAGGAGCTCAGAAAATACTCGTTCTCCTCACCAAAATTGCTATTTGTAAAGTAAGCGGTTCTCATACTTTGAGCACTGCTCAGCAAGCAACAACGGATACATGCTTATCATGGTTCACTTCAAACCTAAGAATGCAGGTTCTCGACTGATGTATAACACGTTGTTGTGCGGCACGTTTGGAAGGCATGAGAATTGATTGAATTTCAGCAAAATTTAGGTAGTACATTTTTTATGATAGCAGATTTGGAGCAGTATCAAATACATTTACACGGGGTTTTCTGAAGAAATATTTAAACCCTTGAAGAGATAGGAAAAATTATCGCGTGTCGATTGCAGATTGCTGTGATTTCCTTCAATATACTCCGCCACGATTTCTTCAGATTCGAAGAATTCAGTTCATTGCGCAGAAGTTTTCTCAATTATGTTTGTCCTTCATATCATCATTAAAGAAGTTAGCAGGCGAACACAAACTTCTCTGTAGAATTTGACATCGACTGCGTCTCTTTGCTGTGTGATTCGGTTGATAACAGTCATTGAACCTTTGCACGATTTGGCGTGTTTAATGTTGAACTGGCTGCTCATTATTCGATTGCTATGGCATTATGTCAGTAGATTGTGACATTTTACTAGCGTCACATTTTCCAATGTTTCCGTTCTAGTCAAGCAGAAGAAGAGACGACTTGTCTAATTCTGTCCGCATAGCATTTAAACTAAGTTGTCCCTTGTCCTCAATCTAATACTTTGTGATCCTGGCTTCATGATGAATGACATCACTAACTCGACTCTGGGTTGTTTCTATCAAGTTATCGACGAGGTCGTGGTCAAATTTTCTTCACCCTCTATTTAATAAGAAAGTAAGCTGCTCTTTACCAATGGTGGGTTGCAATGAGGGACGTCCAATACGTTTTCAAGATACTCCATATCATTCAGGTCAGGGGATCTTAGAATTGACAGTGCTTTGCAATGTACTCAGAATGCAGTGATTAATAGTAATCGGAGACTTGTGCTGACTTCGCTTCCCTCAGAGAATTGACTACCGGCTAGCTGTCCCGATGTTCCGTTGCTTCCACGGGACTGCACCACTCTATTTTGCTGAGCATCCAACATCGGTCCGCAGCATCTTTAGCTGGAGTAGCTTCGATCCGCTGATACTCCCGCTCTCCGGATTCCCTCAAGCCGACGGAAGACAATTGGTGGCCGTGCCTTTCCTCCTTAGAAGCTGAGAAGTAATCACTTTGATTTGCTGAAATGACGGTGCACTAACAAAGCAATTATTTGATGTGCTCCTGCAATCTGCACCTCAAGGTTCGCTTAGATTCCACGACATAGATAGCTTAGCATTGAAGGCATGTTATGAGGTGGACGGAATACTTGATGGCTCAAGTTTAACTCTTAATGATGAATAAGAATAATAAGTTATTAATCTGACAATTACAGCAATGAATAATGTGCATGTGCATGCTGGTATAGGAATGCAATGACAATGATCAAAAACAACTGGTCAAATACTTGAGAAAATAGATTTTCCATAAGGACCTTAAGTGTGATTTGAATTAGGAGTTTTTTCATTTATGAACAAAGTCTCTACTAAACGAATTTCAAATTCGCTACGTCCTGTCTCTTTAACTGAATCACAAAACATATCCATGTCATTACTGCATGCATTTTCAGTTCGACTACTCACAGATGAATTGCCATAAACTGGATGTTTGTGTCGATATCATTTATCAATGGGAGGATATCATCGATGGGAGATAAGCTGACAACAAAGATATCATTAATATATCGTCAATATATCGTCTCCAGATTATGATCTCCATATCTATCCCTTTAGAAGGCATTAACAATGTCTTTTCGGTAGTTGTAAACTTTTTCCATTTATCAAAACACGAAACGATCGTAAAGAATTTGAGTACGCCTGATTTTATGGATCTTTTACGACTGGCCATTACATCCGACATGATATACTTTAATGGGAACTATTATAAACACACAAAAGGACTTGTTATGGGCAACAATCTTTCACCAATCTTGGCAATAATTTATGTGAATTTTATCGAAGAATAAATTAAGGAGAAATGTGGTGATCAAATCATAAAATGGAGGCGATATATTGATGATATCTTTGTTGTCAGCTTATCTCCTATCGATGATATCCTCCCATTGATAAATGATATCGACACAAACATCCAGTTTACGATTGAACTGCCAGTTGACAATCAGCTTCCTTTTTTAGATACCAAAGTTGTACGATCTCAGGATAATAGCTTCCATACGGGCTTTTATTCCAAAGACCTTCACAGCAATCATAATAATGCCATGGGAGAGTTGGGTGCCGTGGTAGAGAAAGATAAACCTGCTACGGACAGAGTGTCTGCGAGTACATCGCAATTGTTCCACCATGAGCAAGATCAAAGATGGACTATATTTTATGAAAAAATATTTCTTGCAAACGGGTACCCTTTAAATATTGTTGAACGATACATGAAACCTAAACCAATGAATGAAAGCAAAAGAAGACATAGAAAAGAAACAAACAGAAAACAAGTATAGTTAAGGGTACCGTTCATTAATGATTTCCAGGCAACTAAGATAAGAAAAGAGTTTAAAAGTTTCCAGCATCATTTGTTTGATTTGAAGCCAGTATTTGTGACCCAGCCTAATTTGAAAAGAAGTATTTCATTTAAAGAAAAAATATTTTGTACTAGTAATTGTTTGTGTAAGAATAATTTTTGTTACATGAAAAATGTTGTTTATCAGTTGACATGTAATTTGTGTAAAAGTTTTTATATCGGTGAGACTTTTCGTTCTTTTCGTTAACGTATGCATTAGCAACTTACAACTGATTCGAGTTTATTTCATAAACATTTTGTTAAAACTCATGGTATGTTACCTGACCTTTCATTTGTGACCCCTTTTATTTTAAAGCGAGGATTTGCTAATACGATTGAGCGGAAGATATCTGAGAAGGATTTCATTTCTAAATATCGCCCAGATATCAGTGTTTATTTAGTATGTGAAGTAGGACCTCTGAGTTATTTGTGTTTGAATTTTGTACTATGTTCATTGTTTGTAAGATAATTTGCCCACTGTCAGTGTGATTTCATAACTTTGAGACCTAAGACGTCTATTTTTTCATTACATCTTATAAATTGCATTTTTTGATTGTTTTCTTGAATTTCTGTGGCTTCATTTTCACTCGTGAATGGAATGAATGGTAAGTTCATATATCGAACTTGCATTCATTTTTGTGTTGTGAATACTGAACGTGGGATGACTTCAGCTGTGGGGCAACGAGTTGTCCCATTTTCATCGTTCGCACCATTTCTTCGGCTACATGATCGTAGGCAAATATCAATGACCTTCCAATTACAAGCAAATGCACTCATGTTTCCTGAGATGGCAACTAACTGCGACAATACCTCTCGTTGTTCATTTCCGTGCCCAATGAACATGTAAGATGAATTTACATGCAACCCGATAATAAACAAGACAAATATTTTTGAAGGGCGCACTTTTGCATTGTCACGGCTTGAGATTGCCCAGTGAACTGTGGAGAATGCAAATTGAGTAGCAAAGGTTTCATCGTCCATGTCTTCAGACGATGAAGCTCCTGACGACGAAGGCAGCACGTATGAAGAGAAGTGATCTCTTTGTTGTAACATGCATTTGACTTTGAGACGGTCATCGACATCGAGTATAGTCTTTCAAGTTCAAATGTTGTGTAAATGATACCTTAGTAATGACTCAATCAAGCAGGCATTCTTATGAATCTTCATCTACATTTGAATTCTTTGAGTCGTCCTTCTCCTTTATAATCACATTTGAAGTAAATTTGAATAATGCTATTCCACAGAAGCATTGAAACGGTCAATTTTGAAGAAAAATGTTCCACTTTTCATGCACGCGTAGATCTATTTACTTGCAGTGAACGCTCAAATTTTTAGCACAAAAACTCATCCGGTTTCGCATCGTAAATAGCAAGATGGACATTATACTGCCAAATTTGGTCAATTTCAATTTTTTCAAAAATTGGCCCGAGTTGATGTCAAATCTTGAATTGCTAAAATGAGTGACTTCAGTCAAATGATTGCACCATTAATTTCATGTCATTCGGAGTAATACTTGAGAAGTTAAGGAGTGGTCAAATTTAAGATTCCGTAAAAGATAGGGTATTTGGCGACATGGTCATATATGAATAGAATTGAAATATAATATTGCGAGATTCATGCACACTGTAAACCGTTGACCGACAATTATCCTACAAAATTACTGACAAAATCAACCGACGATTGTAATCTCCAAAATCCTGCGATATCCGACAAATTTGCAGGTTATCCACCGACATCGAAACAGATGCTTTGTATGCAAATTAACTAAACAAAAACTGTTGAATATTGATTGATTTTTTCGATTCGTGACTGCTTGACTTTTGGGCAATCTGTGTTATTGTGTGGCAAAAGCATGATTTATTTTGACATAATTTAATTAATTACCTACATTTTTGATAAAATTCAAGCTGTAATTCATTGCTATTCATTTTGTCGCTTTTTGTCAGATATTGTAGGTGTTCAGTGGTAGTCATCCTACAAGAACTAACAATGACCGACTAAATAGATTTTATAGGATAAATGTCTGTCAGTGGTCAGTCAACGGTTTATAGTGTGCAATGTTTATAATGTGGAGATCAGAAAATATATAAAGAAGCGTTTTTGAAATGAGGAGACTGCAGGAGCTGCCTGACTTCTCGTGCATGGCTACATGCGCTTCATTTTGTTTGAGGAGCCTGCAGATCCCTATTTGACCATTATTGCCGAAATTGAAGACATACGTAAAAAATCTAGTATCCGTGTTTTCGTAGGATTTTGGTAGAAACAAATTTTGAAAAATATTTTACGCAAATGTTGCGTAATTGATGATAATCAAATGAAAACCAAAGATGCAGATAATATTGCTATTTCTGCCAATACATTCTGCCCAATATTTCGACTGTCTCAGCCTCCTTTGGGGAAGCAGAGTTTTACAACTTCTTCAATCGCAACACATACAGCCC
Organism: Prostheceraeus crozeri; assembly: GCA_907163375.1. Classification (NCBI taxonomy): domain Eukaryota; kingdom Metazoa; phylum Platyhelminthes; order Polycladida; family Euryleptidae; genus Prostheceraeus; species Prostheceraeus crozeri. The sequence goes on from CAJQUW010014437.1 coordinate 87,986, forward strand.
TGTGAATTGAATTAGCAATTTTCTCATTTTGCAATCTTTTATGATAAAAAGCGACATAAGTAGTTACTGAAATTACTATATCTTTATCTTTTACAGTGAATATATTGAAATTGTCTTGTCATTCATAATGAATGTAAAAAGTCAAATAATTTGATGCTCACTCAATATTTTGTTGCTGCTCCTTTTGACTTCGACACCGCAATGATTCGCTTTGGCATGCTATCCACCAACTTGGTCAAAACACTTGTCTCAATGGAATGATGCCAGACATGAATTATGGATGCCAGTAATTCTGATTTGGTCCTCGGTTTCCTCTCATTCACCCGTTTCTTTACAATGTCCCATAAATTTTCGATGGGGTTGAGGTCCGGACTATTCCCAGGCCAAGGAAGAGACCTCAATCCCACCTGATTCTTGAAGTTGGTTACTGTCTTTGCTCGGTGAGCTGGAGCGGAATCATCTTGGAAAAACATCTCGTCATTACAAAAAAATCTTCGTTTGTATGGAATCACTCTCGTCCTAATAATTTTGATGTATTACTTTTGATCAACCGTCTTTTCACATAAATAAAGATGACTGAAGGATCCCCAAATCATCGCAGATTATAGTAATTTGACCGTTGGAATGTAGCTAAAGTCTTTCGATCTTTCATTCACAAATCGTCGCACTCTTTGTCTTCCACCATGAAACTGCAGTTTTGAATCTTGCTTTCGTCGGAGAACAAAACATTTCGCCAATATTCTTTAGGATGATCTTTGTACTTTTTGCACCACTCTACGCGTGCAGCCCTTTGTCTATTATTCAATAACGGCTTCTTCGTCTTCCTTCTCGAAATTAATCCGAGCTTGATGAGCTTCTTTCGTATAGAGGAAGCTGTGATTTCTATACCAGCAGAATCGAAAAATTCTCTCTTTAATTCATTCGACGTAAGCTCTCTGTTCTTCAAGCACAATCGTTTTAGGACATTATCAGATCGAGTTGTAGTTTTTTTCACTCCTTTACAATTGCAGATGTTGAGATCTTCAGCCTTTCAGCAATGGTCTTCTGTGTATAGTTTTCGGCATGCAAAAGTTTGATACAGGTTTTGGTGGATGAACAAAGATCCTTTCTTCTGCCCATTGTGTTCAGATTTTCTGAGGTCCGCTTTCTCTCGAAAAAACTCAGTGACTAATTTCAATTGTATTGGTACAAGATGTTCACAAGCAAATTTGTTACAGGGAAGTTCCACGAGTCTATTTTTAGTAACATATATCCGTAATTAGCAGTAGCTCTCCACAATCGACTCGAAATCAGGTCATTCATATTTCGAGTCACCAAAATTAAGAAATTGCTAATTCAATTCACAGGGCTGTATGTTAATGATCCCGTGCTCTTTGTAAACTGATGGGTGGTGATTCTCATGCACACATCAAAGTCAAATTCTGAAACAGCGAGGATAGCGAGTTCCTCTCTTCCATATCTGCTGCTTTGTGTAATTTGCAATTTGAAGGACGTTAATAACTTATCCTTCGGTTGCAAAGGTTCTCTTCCGACAAGTAGTGTTCTGATAATTGCAAATTCCTTTTAGGACTTCAATCAAATTCATGTTAGAAATTCCTACTGATCAAGAGCTTGTTACGTCGATGATATTAAAAGAATTTGTCTGTAGTCCTTTTTCTGCTATAAATGAATCCATTCAATTGTATTGTCGCCATCTAAATTTTCGTCATTTTGTCGATTTTGTTTTCTTTTTAGAAAATGGGGCTTGATTTGAACGAATTAGTGTGTGCGGAGCGCAACTCAGGAAACTGTTCTGTTAATGCATCGCATGTAACCTCTACTTTGAAAGTGAAGAAAACAATTACGGAAGAAAGCATTTCTGTTCTGACCTTAAAATTGCAAATTATTCAATCTGTCAATCAGGGTGTTGAGAAATGTCAAGTTTGTGATTTCAGAGTAGTTTGTCTACATGTAATACATGTAAGAACTTTTTTCAATATGAGTACAAAAATGAGTACATGAGTGAAATCATTGTTATCTATTGCACCATAGACATCAGATAGAGAACAGAAAAGAGAACTTTCAAGTACATGTAAATGCTACCTTTTAAATGCTCAGTTCAAACACATTAATGTTGCATCTTTTGATTGTATCTTTTTGTCTCATTTGATTGCATTCTTTGGGTACCTGCGAGTCATATTTCGTTCTGTAATCACATTTGAGTTTGTTAAAAATTATGGAAAAACATTGAAACACTGACATTGCTCTCAGACGGAAAAACAGCAGTTTGTCCTCATATAGCTATGTGAATTCGCAGTACCCTCAATAGCCCGGCGTCGTGAAAAGCGAATCCTAGCGCGAAATGTGATTGAGGTGATTCATAACTAAAATTCAATGATATTGAAAAATACGAGAACTAAATTGCTATTTGTGGAACGAATATTATCAAGCAGCATTATAATGAAAGTCTTCATGAAAAAGTCGCGTTATTATTCGTGCTTTCTTGGCTGAAATTTCAATTTTCAATTTTCACCGGAATGATTTTATGATTCACTAAACTCATGTTTCATTTCTTGAATCTGAATAGAGATGTGGACCCATTTACATCTTTCAAAGTTGATTGAACTCATTGTTCTTGATTCTGTTATTTTACTCTATCAGTGGCAGGTTGCTTGTGACATGATCTCGCTTAAGAAAATTTTCTTGGGGTTCAACATGAAAGCAACTCCAGGTCATCGAGTTACTAATTTAACAAGCGTTAAATCTCCAAGGCTATCATGACATAGATGATCTGTTAAATAATATCATTTCCTTCTGCATTATCCTATCATGATCAGTCAAGTCAATTCCGTTGTAATTTCTGCAAACCTGAAAAAATTTGCATATCTAACATTTGGTGACAATACCACCTGTATCCCCCACGAGTTCATTTAATAAAAAATCGAAGCTGTATACACATTGGGGATTAAATAAATGCAGGATGTGTGGTCGTGCATTTGTGTCTAAAAAGTCATCTCTATTTGAGTTTGATTATTTCATCGCAAAGTAGTCGTCGTCGTTTGTGGATTACATCGTTGAATTCCTCTCCTCGTCGAGCATTCACCGTCATCCATTGCTCCGTAATCACAATTACAATTTTTCCATCAGAAAATTCTCTTCTATCCTTTACATTGATAACTGTAACTGAAATGGCACTGGGGCCGAATCCTTCACGTACCCGGTGCAATTATTGGGAGAAATATAAATTATGTTGAAAATTTCTTGGGGGGTGAAGAATGGGCGGTGAAGAGTGAATACAGAGCGCTTAGCGTGGCTTAAGGGAGATGAGAGAGCTCCCATTGTTAAGTCTTGATGTATGAGGCGAAGTTTGTGTAAAGGCGGATTACATATTTATCACACAGCGATTGCATCTTTATGGGATTCGAGGATGAACAGAATCTGTTTACTTGTGGGAATCGAAAAGGCAAAGATTGATGTACAGGATTTGTTTACATGTGCGGATCGCAAAAAGCATACTGTATTTATTGATGGGATGAATTTAATGACAGGATCAGTTTACATGTGGGAAACGCAACAATTGAATGATGTCTGATTTATCTTTGTGACATATCTTTCAAGACATATCATTACCTATTCAGTATTTTGTCAGCCACTATGTGTTGGACCCCGCTCGTCTGGGTTTGAGTGTTCAGGTTAGGGGTCGAAACACAACTAGACGAGTACCTGCTGATGACTGACGGACTGCAGTATTATGTTTTATATCCCTTAATCGGTAGCTGAAGTAGTGGTCGATGTATTGTAATTCAAATGAAGAAATGTGGAATTACATGAAGTACTATAAACGGATGCAGAAACTGGCGATAACAAATTCAAGTGAAGAAATAGTATTTTCCATGTGTAGTCTTAGGGGTATAGTGTGTATAGTTTCACTGCTTTCGGTGTAGTAGAATGTTATTGTAGTTCTATTGTTTACCTCCATTATCCACTTTCCACTTATCCACTCTTACCATTATCCACTCTGTGTAGTATCAGATATAGTTCACTTGTAATAAGTAGTAGCATCGTTGTATCTCCATATTTTACCTCCACTTTTCCAATTTCTATTCATCGGTTTCCTGTTGTTTTATAATATCCATTTTTAATTTCCTTAACCTATGGTGACCATTGTCTTATTCTATTTCCACTATCAGCATCTGTAGTCGGTACAGTATATTAGACGTCTGCTTTGAACGTGTATACGGCAGTGTTTGGAATCTAAGGTATTAGTACAAGTCCATTTTTACCAGATATTGGGCCAAAGCTGATCAATTTTAATTTGTTGCCACGAGAAAGCTACATTGAGTTCTTTTAAGAACTGATTAATCCAATGGTTACAGTAGCATTGCCTTTGTACACTTGCGGATTGGAGAACGCCATCAGTCCTTTTTAGGACTACTTTAACTAATAATTTAAATTAGTAAGCATTATATTCTATTATAAATGGATACTGGGATGACTTTCATCATCGTATGAGAATTCGGGTACTGCAAACAACTTTATTCAATGCAACATTTGGATATGTAGCCATGCACGAATAGCAGTCATTCGTGGATACGGTGGCTGTACAGGTGGCTCTCACCAGTGTACAGGTGATACATTCTCCAACTGCTTCTATGTCACCGTCACATCATGAACCCCTAAGTGTTCAAGATACATATACGTAACAAGCTTCCTCAGGCCCTGTAATCCTGAATGTGCATCCGTCCCGAATGCTTTGACTACGCATGGTCACATGGAAGCTGCCCTTAACTGTATCATTTGAGCACTCGCCACATTTTTTCCTTACGAATTCTTGAAGACTGGAATTCACTCCTTAAGGTGCTTATCGAAACCAGCACAATGCCTAAACAGAAACTGTGAAACATGTTCTTTTGCGTGTAATATTTGCTTTTAATGTTTACCTCTCTTGGTTTTCTCTTTACACAGTGTATCTGGAGAAATATATACTGGTACATATTGGTATGTAAATATACGCGTACGGTACGCTAACATTAATTTCTGTCCCATTCTTTAAATTCCATTCAACCTTTCCATAGAAGACTATGCGAAAACACGAATATCTCTTGAAGAAAAGGCTTTTTTATATTTACAACATTTTACAATACAGTTGATTTTCAGAGTGGCTTTCTGACAGCTGTTTAAGGTATCCAAGTTAAGCACAATAAATCAGCACAAGAACATTGTGCATTCACCCGTTTAAGATAACCAATAGAAATTAGAGTAGAAACCGAGTATGTTACTAACACAAAATGCACATGACGATATTTTAAACAATCAGACGGAGATTTAATGAATGCTTCTCTATTAATTGATATTTCAAAATTACACTGAAATTTTTGGTTAAAAATCTAAATTGCTTGCCGATCACTTTCACTTATTCGAGAATTATTTCGAGTAAATGTATATCTTGATACTAATATGATTATTCATTTTTCAAATTTACATAGCAAATACTGAATAAGAGCGATTTTACTACGGTAATGAATGAGGAGGCGCAGCTGGACGATTCAACGGCGGTGTCATTTCCATGGAGATGAGATACCTGTGCCTTTGTGCTCTCTATGTCTTTAGAGAACTACAGATAATTACGATGGCACCAGGCTGGATTCTGACAGCAGATGTAGTAGAAACTCATGAAAGAAATCAATAAAACATGATTTTGTGACCGCTGATTCGCTTTGCGTGATAAGTCTTCATAATCCATTGCAAACGATCTTGAGCAGATTGATATGCGACCATGTATGGTAGCGATTCTACAGACGAATCCTTGATTTTGATTTTGATGGTCGGCCATGCCATTATGATCATAAAAAATTCTTGATCGTTGTGAGCGACACTCTAGAGTAATGAAGGAATACACGGAAACGGGCATTGGATACAAGAGAACTTCGTGGACATGCGTAGACATGGCGGCCTCCAGTGCTGATTTCTATGAAATGATCTTTCAGGTTCATAGAAGACACCAGACTCACACCATAAAACACCCGCTTACATTACTTGCCGACTTATACAGAGAGAGTTTTCTGAACTCTTTGTTAGACTTTTCATGATTTATCGTCCAAAGTTAACTCTGCAGAATGTTCTTTCAGGTACAATTCATTAATGTCCACTGTAATTGAATTACACATTTTCTGCAATTCACTTGCAAACATTGACTGACTCATTCAAAGGTGAATGTGCTCAGAATTATTATTTTGGTTTGTAATAAGTCACTGTACACGTTTTAGCTGTTTCCTGTCCGCTATAGCTGACTCAGAAATCTCACAATCCGATCTCTATGGTCACACCACGTTCATCCGAATGCTTTTGACAAATATTCCAGAAGCATTCACATATTGTCCGAAAATAGTTTTAGATATGAAAACGTTGAAAAGCAGACAACACGACTTTGATCAGGATCATTACTTCCAAAAATATGTGGACAATATTTACAAAGAATACAAAAATCAAATTGTCTTCTCAAGTCACAGAGAGTTCATTCCAATTATGCTAGCTTTCAATGATATCTCACGGGCTCAAGATTCGTTTCCAAAGTACTTCGTCTCCTTTGTTTATTTGTCTGATTGAAATCAATTCGCCGGAGAACAAAATTATTATTCCGACATTTTCTGCTTGACGAAGAACTGTCATTGGAACATCTTTTCCCGTCAATACCCTGAATATCAGGCTCGTGGAGTTGAATGTGGAATGTAGAGTCCCGATTTCTAAACATTTTTGCGAGTTGGCGTCGAAAAAGGCGACCTGTCAGAGAAAATATGAAGAAGTTGATCGTGTATGTCAGATACATAAGGGGGCGAGTGATATGCAACGCCAAACGAACGCGTTGACTCAGGACTGTGTCACCTCGAACAACAGCCTCCGGACTTGTGAATGTGTCCAGAGGTAAAACGATATCGTGAAGAAGCCAGCAGATGAAATAGGGCCATGAGAGAAGGAGGTATGTAGATGACACGAGAACTAATAGCAATGCAAATTGTGTCCCTACAATTTCATGTCTGCCACCATTCCTCATCACTGGCTTCGATGGCGTAATTAGAACAGGACCGGGTTTCGCTGTAGTTCCGGTACGTCGCCAGTTATAACAACATGGAGTTGGCAGGTGATGACGGAGTCCAAGTAGCCTACGAGCAATCAAAATGCTAAAAAAGAGGATGAGAGTGTTTGGTAGGATTGTTAGGAAGACCGCGTACGTTACATGGAGGCCAAAATGGAGTTTTCGAGAATCTTCCCGCTGACCGCATGTGCTCCCTTGAGGTCCATATTCCATGCCTGAGAGAATGGGTTTCCATAGGGGGAAAACAATGCTGAAAATGAGAACACCGAGAAGAATCCGCCGACCATTGCAAGGAGTAAATATCCGTCGCTGAAGAAGAGGTCGACAAACACCTAAAAGGAAGAAGGTTGATATTAGACCGCGATTTGTCAATACTATTATTTCCAAAAAATCAAATATATAAAATAAGGTTTTCATCATATTGATAATTTTAATGGCTTCTCCTTTTTTTATGCGTTAACGCAGATATAAGAACATTCATATATGAATACAAGTGCAAAACATATAATACGGCCAGCGTTTTATATTAGAGCTGGAGGAACCTGTCACATGCAATGACAGGGGACATTATGTCTACCAACAAATTTACTTGAGGACATCATTGTTTTTAAGCTGATTGTTGATGTTTTCATTCTATTACGCGAGAGATGCAATCCTTATATTGAATGATATTTGAGCTTCATGCTTCTCTCAGTATGATGCTTTTCGGAAAAATGGATCATTATTTTATAAATTATTTTCGGATAGTATCATGGTCATGGTATCAGTATCATGGGCTTCACATTTGCAGAAGTCTTGATGCATACTCCATAAATATTTCAAGAGGTACAAGCATTCTCCGAGAGTGGTTATGTTTAATCCGAATTTGAATTCACTTATCCAAGTGTAATAAGCCACTGAAGTTGGCAGCAGACTATCACGTCTGACTCCTTAAACCAATTCCAGCATTACACTAATTCAGAAAACGGAAGCTTTAAATTAACAATTGCGGTCTATCAGTCAGCAATATTGACGTGGAATTTGTGGAGTTGTATACAGGTATTGATAACAGGATTGGCGGAATTGGGCGAGCAACTTCGAGAAATGATAGTTCGAAAGGTGGCAGCAAGTTCGAGAAGCTTGCCCAGCAAAATAGTCTGTAGAGTAAGCACAGGAGAAAGTGTTTTAGCTTCTATCTCATGCAATCACCTTAAATTGTACTTTAATGACGAACTCTGTATTTAAGAATAATCAGAATTTTGAGGAACTAGCAAGCTAGCTAACATTCTTGTTGCTGCTGAACTTGCTGCTCACGTCAGTGATTGGAGTATAATTTACTTTTTAAAAATTTGAGTTGATCATCTATTAATCATCTATCATTATTAAACATCTATATTAGTAATTAATTTGATCATTGTTGATGCCAGTTGACGGGAGAGTGATCACACCGTCTTCAAGAAGAAGTTCTCATTCACTATAATCAAATTTGGTTTCAGTTTTCATCCTTAGCGCATATTGTATTCTTCAAACCGTTGTCGAACTTTAACTAATCCTTTCTTTGCACAATAATTCAGGGGATGAAAAAAATGATTCTTCAAGATAATAAAGGGCAATTTGTGAGAGAAGTATTCATGAAATCTATTTTTGCATTAAAATAGCTTCATTTTGTCAGCAAAACTTCCGGTGAAAATATGATTGGTTTCGATGGTGTAAAAATCTATTAGAGAAAACTCGACGGGACTTCAGCAACCCCACATCATTCTTGGTTATTGGCAGCCGTCGCTTCAAGCACTATTCTATGAAGTTTGTGGAGGTTGGTAGCTTCATGTTGGTAGCACCGCACGGAACAGTTGGTGGTTCATTACCAACGATCCAACTGTCTCTAAGGTTCTGCTTTCACTCGTTTTTTGACACTTGCGCTGAAGAAATAGACGTGAATTTATTACTTAATTCCTGATGTAATTTCACCGAGTAAATGAAATTATGAGAAGATTTCGAGGATGCAGCGGAATAACATGCGTTTATAGCCGACCCGAGAGCAAAACACAGTTGAAAACAACTTTGATGACGAACAAAAACGATCTGCTATGATGATAAATTGCGTGCAGAATATTGTAGTTCCTGAGTCACAATTTTTTCGATTAATTGCTCGGAAAAACAAATTCAACAGCAAGACACCAAAAAATCCTTGTGGAATGTTTTTTCCAGACATGTGACGATATTTAGAAGATTGCAGAATGCCAGCTCACTCTATTATCTGACATATTTCTTTCGAAGGGGAGAGAGAGAGAGAGAGAGAGAGAGAGAGAGAGAGAGAGAGAGAGAGAGAGAGAGAGAGAGAGAGAGAGAGAGAGAGAGAGAGAGAGAGATAGAATGTCTTTACACGCGATTGCGAATAGCAGGATAATCAACATTCAACACCATACAAAGACACGCTATTTTATTTCATAGGCCACTAGAGTTTTTACCTGTAAGGTCTACAAGTCTGAAAGCTGATATTCATGAAAAATGATCAAAGAAATAATACAACTTCAGAGAAGCTATAATGAAACATCTTTCGTAAATATCATTTTAGGAGATTCTAGCACAACTCGCATCGCAGTGCATTTCTTGTAAAAGTTAATTAATGAATTGCTGCGTACGCAGAAGTGGTAGGATCACATCATCATGCAAGCAAACTATCTGCAGAAAGTGTATTTCTGTGTGACAAAATGCGCAAACTCACAGCAAAGTCATTATAACAGGAGCCTACGTGTGAATCATTGTCAAAAAGTTTTGAAATAGCTCAAAAACGTCTTCTCGGCGTCTTAATGTCGGCAGTCACATGTGACGAGATCTTTATTGATTGATTATATTTGCTATGACAACTGATGTGTGGTGGTGAGTGTTTGACTCTGCCAATTGACACAGGGCACAGGTCTAGTTAACCGGGGTCGTAGGTTCGAATCCTACCAGCCGCACATCATTTGCATGGCAATTAGATCTATCGTCTATTTCATTTCATTCTGTTGTCAATTCTGTTTACAGCTCATCGTTACCGTTTCGCATTATGGATGTGCTGCTACAAATGTGCATTTAAACTTACATTTAAGGAGACCAAAATTTCATCACAATATTCAAATATTATTCAATTCGCATTTCAATGTACACACCTATTATACTGCAGAGTATTAATCATTCACTGCTTCAAAGTCAGTCAATTCATTCTGTTGATCATTATCATTTTCATTAAGCTCGCAAGTATCATTGAATCGTGGGAAAGTATAGAACTGCAACTATTGAATACCGTGGTGCAGTCACAGTGCATTCTTTGCCTCTAATTCATTATTATGTTCAGCTATTCACTCATTCATCTGTCAATACAGAACAGAGACATTTGTTGCTGATGGGGTCTCCAGGTTCAGAAATCTTTACCAGAATCCCAATGTTAGGCTTCATTACCACGTATTACCAGCCTAATATTTAGATCAAAAGGGAATTTTACAACAAATTAATCAAGTAATCGTTGTATCCGGAATAGAAACGTGATGAAAAAAATACCTTTTGCGGATACTGAAATGATTTACTATTCTACTCAATACTCCGCCTTGTGGCTTTATCAAGGTTACAATCAGTAAAGCAGAGAGTGGTAAAAGCTAGGTCCATTTAAGCAAACTTTGAATGCAGCTAAGAGAGAAACATTAATGGATAACTCGTTACATGACAGTGTCTATATTTAGACTTTGACATCCGTTCATTAGCGAGCCCGCATGTTGTCGAATGCACATAGCTTCTAACGTGAATGTCTTTTGAGTATTATTCAATCCACAATGCATTCCATGAAAGAGGCTGCGGGCACTTCGATCGGGTGAGTCTGTAGATGTTAAAAAACAGTGCTGTTACTCTGTGGGAGATGTTGTTTTATCCTTGACTTGATGCACCGAGCTGATTCTCCAATGTTGATATCACCGCATGTATTACATACGATTTACGCATAAAATACATACGAATACGTATTAAAGGTATTTTGTTTCGGTCATTCTTCCATTGGAAAATTGCTGTCAGTCAATCGAATTCTCTGATGAGCATCATCGGTGGACATGATGGACGATCTAAAAATATCTTTCGAGATATGGCTCATGTCATGGTGAAACAGTTAGAAACCAAATCTAGATATGATGCTGATTCTTTAAATATTTACTTACAACTTCGAATATTCGTGTAACAACTATCGTTGGTATTTGATAATTCAAGCAAACAAACGGGTGGAGTATTATTAACACAATTCGGTAATCAATGCTATCAGTTATTCTACAATGCCAACAATTTATGCTGAAATATACAATCTTTCAAAAGTCATTGATAAGGAGATCAAGCTTCGAAGCTTTATCATTAGATTTACCTTAAATCATGAGGACTGTCGACGTGAGGTTCTGTTAATCTTAATATTTGGTATCATTGTCAAATTATTTATGAAAAGAGAAAATTTTCAAAATTTGCGTCGTTTACGAAATGCAGTCTTCGCAGAAATATATTGAGTTCTCGTGATATGAATTTAACAAATTACAATGTGAGAAGGGCGGAAAGAACTAATTTTGGAATATCATGGAACATAAAATATGAAACTTGGCCCCGAAGCCTATACCAAACTTATGTTGCTGGTACTTAGCAAATCAACACAACTGCATAGATTGGTAATCTAGTCTTCAATTTCACTTTACCGATCAAACTTTTCGTATAGACCTTTCATGCAGTTTGGTATATTCTAGAAAACTAAAATATTTAAGTTGCAGAGAAAGCTATTCTTTTTTTAGAATATGGAGTGCAAAATGTCCCCAGACGACAGTGACTACATTGTCTGCGCAATGCAGATAAGGAATAAATTAATAAAGCCGACAAATTCATTTTGAAAAAACCAAGAATTAATAATTTGCACTGCGCAATTTGTACATCTCGTACTCAAGTGCAAACATCTGAAAACAAATTTTGCGTGAAAATCACATACTTATACAACTATTATAAATTATGATGACTCTATGAACAACATTGAGAGCTTGCAATAATATCACCTATCTGATCGTAAAAAATGATAACAATTGAATTGGCAATCCAACAATTAGAATAAAACAATAAAATGCGAAGACTTAAAGACTACCAAAGCAAGTAAAGGGTGGACACAAAATAATTTTGAGAGCTCAGTTCAGGATTTTTGCGCAAAAAAATGACGAGACATCCAAGATAAAATGTCTATCACTGCAAACCAAGCTGCGCCCAATATGTGACCAATTATGTGCCCGACACATTTTCGTCACATCGGTCACATTTGGTCGCATATATGACTTCCATGTGACCGATGAGGAATCATCATAAATCATGCACATACGGCGAGTACTTGATGAGAATAAGTCAATATGATTCTCCGAATACTTTTCGATATTGTTTTGTTCAAGAATATCATTGGCAAGACGATGTATTGCATTGAATAAAGTTTGATCAAAAAACGTTTTAATGAGGATAATGATCATGTAAATTAAAAATGCGACACATTTTTCGTCAAATCGGTCACATTTGGTCACATATGTGATTGATGATAAATGACCATAAATCATGCATATCCGGGGAGTGCTTGATGAGAATAATTCAAATTGATTGACGTCACATGTGTTGGGCACATAGTCGGTCACATACTGGGCACAGTTTTTGTTTTACAGTGTAGCTGTTGCTTGATGTTTTATATTTAAATGACTGATAGCATGTTGTCTCTCATCGATTGCAGACCTGCAAAAGTGCAGATATGTCTTGTGATACTACATACATGGTGGAATTGTCCCTGACATTGGAATGAAATTGGTAAATGAGATTTTATCTGTAGAAGAGTACTAGTTGTAAATGCAATTTGTCCTTCACAGAGCGCGTAGAAATCTTTCTTATCGTGAAAAATTTGCCAACGGGCACTGGGAAACACATTAAATGCGTTGATGAAGTAATTTTTGAAAGCAGGCGCCTTTTTGTCACCAAGCAGTGGAATTCGTAAAAATACTTCTTTTCAGATCCTTTAACATCCACTTTCACTGGCAATCCTTCTCTTAACTTCTTGTCGAGAAGAAATATCTCTGGATCCACAAGATCGGAGTCCCTATGATGAAGTCAGTTTCTTCTTTCAACGAATGCTAAACCCATTTATGATTGATTCGCTGCACAAAATGTGACGGCTTGTATGTAAATATGAAAGTTTTATGTAAATTCAAAGCTTTGTACGCAATCCATAGGCCTATTGCATATGGATGATTTGAATGACTTCTTTTAAATCCACCTACATTGTTTCATTAGCATCATTTTACTCAGGCTATCTTGAATCTATGATGGGGACTGAAGGGTTTTCAAACAGTCAAAAACAAATATGTTACTGTTGCGTGACCCCAAAGAAAAATTTCAGCGACAGTCTAATTGGCTTGGAAAGTCACTTGTGTTTTTAGCTTTAACTTGACCATTAACCCTAGAACGTACAATGAGGTCATTTTGACTCATTTGAGAATTCAAATGTCTACAGAGCATCAAATCCTCATTTTTTCAGATGAAACTCACTGACATTTCATGATATGCTCTCAATTATAAATGATAAAATTTTAAGCTCCCAATATCATCTGTGAAAGGAATTCCAGAAAGTTTACTTATTTTGGACAATGAGGTCATTTTGACTCAAACTGACATTTTCTAATTTTACGTTCAAATTTCATCGAAAATCAGCTGATGCCCAGCCTAGACTGAAAAATAAGATATCTATACATTATTCCATGTCCCTAAGCACTGATTGGATGACAGTCAACCTTGGAGGCACGATCCACCTGCCAGTTTTCAAATATCTGTAGATTAGATGTGTGCGTTCTTCGGAAATTTAACCTCTACACGACACAAACATTAACACGAACTTCATCGTCAGCTTCTAACACGAAAAGCACGAAATTTTTACATTATTATAGGTAAAAATGACACATGAATAAACTTTCTATTACAAGTTACTAGTAAATTTCTAGATTTGCATACTGGTATAGCTATATCGTCTTGTGTGATGGATATAAACAGACTGACGCTCAGAAGTGTATTTTGTCAGCAAGGAAGAAGTATGTATTTACAGGTTAGTGGCACGGTCATTGTCTACACTCTACGTATCACTGACGTTTGTGTCGTTTCAACGCTTCAAGACAATTTTGCGAGTTTTCCGCTTCGATGATAAATCTACCCGGAACGCACGCTACAGAAGTGACAAGTTCGCCTATGTGAGGGAAAAGTTTACTCTCTTTCATTGGCCTCATGAATGCATAACGGTTGACGAACAACTCTTCCCATCAAGAAACAGATGCTCATTCTTGCAATATATGCCGCAGAAACCTTCAAAATTTGGAATAAAATGCTGGATTGCTGCCGATTCCTCCACACATTTCGTACTTTCTGTGAATCCATATCTCGGAAAAGAGAATGAGGTGAGGGAAGGCTCTCTTGGTGAGTCGGTGGTTCTCAAACTAACCGAAGATTACAGAAATAGCGGATGCACGGCGGTTACAGACAACTTTTTTACATCTCTCAAACTGGCTCGCACTTTACGTGCTAGAGTTATGACGCTTTTGGGGACTATCAGATCGCATCGAACGGAAATACCAAAAAGAACTAACTCAAGGTGATCGTCCTCTCTATTCGTCCTTGTTTGCTTTTCATGAAAAAAAGATGTCGTGTTGGTGAGTTACGTTGCTAAAAGGAAGAGTGGTTGTTCTCTTGTCTTCGAACACTTTTAGTGATGCAGTCGACCAATCACCGAAAAGAAAGCCTCACATCATCTTGGACTATAATAAATTCAAAGGAGGCGTTGACACGGTAGATCAATGTTACGTCACTTCACGGCCAAAATGGCGTCGAGACGGTGGCCGCTTGGAGCGTTTTGCAATATCTTGGACATTGCCGCTTTAAATGCTTTCATTTTATGGCGTGAGATCAGCTCTGAACCAAAAACGCGATTCCAATTCATCTACGAATTGAGCAAAAAGTTGATCTCAAGGCACCAACAAGAACGCGCTGAAGCTTCCTCTTTACACCTCTTTACTTCCTCTTACAGTTCGCCGTGCGTTGTGTGCGGTAGATCGTGACATCTTTCAACGGCAAGATTCGTGCAAAAGAGCAAACTGCCAATGTGTGACTCCTCAAATCGAAACAGAACATCGAACAAGTGTGACATTTGCCAAAAATGGGTTTGTGGAAAGCACGCCTCTCGCATGATTCACCTCTGCTCAAATTGTGTTTCTGATTGACAAGTTTTCGTAAATACTACATGAAGAAAATATGTATGATCCCGTATTTTGAAACCAGATTGATTTTTTATTTTGCAAAAGGGAAATTTATTCCATCATTATTTTAGATGTACTGATATTCTATACCAAATGTACATGTACAATGTACATGTAGGCCCCTTTTGAGGAATCTTCAAACTACATGAACATGAAGTAATTGAGAATTTCTTGAATACAGCATTTATCCTGGTCTAATTAAATTAAAAGAATCGAATTTTAATGCTGGAAAAAACCCTCATTGTACAAACCTCATTGTAAATGACCTCATTGTACAAAGTCGGCATAAAAACATTTTGTACGTCCTTGGGTTAATGCGTGTCTTTGAGAGTTCGTCACTTTGGATTTTGAATAACTGACTGTGTTATTCAGTCAGACACAGTTATAATAGCCGGGGTCACTTTAATCATTCATCTCTCCTGAATGCGGTCATGCCATTCGTCTTCAATAAGTCTGGTGTCTCCTTCATTCTGACTCTGAACTCATAGCTCCTCTGTATCTCATCGCAGACTTTCACATCTAACTTTTCGGCATTCTGACATGAACAGCTCTTTTCTTCGCAGAATCTCAGTCAATTATTATTCGCTACAAAGGTGACTTTTCCAAATCATCAACGATTTCGTCTTCCGCGACGTGCCTAACAGTTGATGACCTTCTTTCCGATCAAAGTGTTGCCCGTTTAATTTAACTTCGTCATATCCTTAATAAGTCGACATTTCATATTCTTATTCGAAGTTTGAAGACCCCATGTTGTTAACCTTTTCACCGAAACCATTTCATTCATTATTTTCTTGTCATTATCCACATCCTTCAGATTGGAATTTATTGATATCACCAATTTTACAAAATCGGATTGTTGTCAATTATCAATGAACTTTTCACTTTTCTCAAATTTCAGAAAAGGTGCTGAACTTTGTAGTCCGGCAGCCAGAACGAGTTTCTGCAGGGAACGAGGCCGGTAGTCAGACTTTCACAGAATGATGTACACATGTACACCCTATGTATGCTGCGAATCTGCACGTCTGCGGAGTTCTTTTCGGTTAAAATGAAATGTTCTATGGAATGTTTCCCTTATCAACTGGAAACTATTAAATCTAGAGTCACAATTTTTAACATAGAATGTCTTCAGGTCATTTCCTATGATGTACATGTACTATTATCATGCTTCTGATCGGCAATGTAGGCCTATGCTAGAATGTGGCTGAATGTGGATAAAGTTGCTCAAAATGTTTCTGCTGGTCGACATTAAGAGGCTCTCCAAATCTAAATGTGTCTAGCTTTATAGACAGGGCTGCATGAACATGAAAGAAAGAAAGAAAAATAACCTGAAGACATTCCATGCCAAAAGCTATGACTTTGGGCTTAACACTTTTCGTTTAATCAGAGAAAACATAGAAAATTTCCTTTTATCCAAACACTGCAATCTGCATCCCATTTTGGATTGACATGTGTTATTCTTTGATCCTGTCTGACAAGAAGAGGGACTCACTAGAACTCGGCAGACGTGCAGTTTCGTAGCTCTGGCTGCCAGACTATTGATGTTCCTTAGATTCTGCAAGTTTATGACCAGACATATGATCTCTCAAATCGATTATATTCATCAAATAGATTTTCTAATCGAAATTATATATTCATGAGAGTAATATGTGATATCTATGCACCTTGAAAAAGGTGGAGCAAATTGATTGGCTTGCATTCTTTTTGTTCTCTTGCAGTAAAACCTGAAACATTCCTTTGACATCCTTCTTGATTCCTTTAGAATTAAACAACAGTAAAAGAAAGCGACAATTGAATTAATGAATATTGTCGAATCATTGGAAATAACTGTAACATAATAAGAGATTCACAATTTAATTGAAATTTAAAGAAAATCTTTTCAGCGAATTCGGAAGCATCTAATTGCAATAGATCCTGAAGTTGTTAAAGCGTGACACCTTTATGCCCACGCGTTCACATGAACGCTAAATGCTGTTACATGCGTGATATATTCTGAATTTGAAAGAAGTCAAGAAGTCGGTTTCAAGAAATAGCATTTCGGACATCCTCATAGGCTATAATTTTCTCAAATTCAAAAACTTCAAATGGCTTGAGAAATTGAGACGTAATGACAAGGGTGCCTGCAGTTGGAGCTGGTCACTGTCGGCCAACTTACAGTGAAGTCAGTTACCAGTCCGTGTGCTGCAGTGAAGTTTGAACAGCGTCCCGGAGTCCCAACATGAATACTTGAGATCGATCTGAAAGCTACAGTGACCCCGACCTGCAGGTTGACTGCAAAACGAACATTGACTCAAATGTAGTTTCCATGACTCCATTCTTAG
Source organism: Prostheceraeus crozeri (assembly GCA_907163375.1). Taxonomy (NCBI): domain Eukaryota; kingdom Metazoa; phylum Platyhelminthes; order Polycladida; family Euryleptidae; genus Prostheceraeus; species Prostheceraeus crozeri. The sequence continues at coordinate 105,670 of CAJQUW010014437.1, forward strand.
TTCGGGAGACATTGCAAATTTGATATTGCGTTCTTTGAGACAGTTGATGCACACTAACTTCAATTTACTCAGAGTGTTTCTTATTGTCCATTTGATTGAAGATGACACTTAAGTGGTTAATGATATACATAAAGATTGTCTATCGTGTTTTTTATTGCTTACAACAATTAGAGTCTTGTCTGACTGTGTTATTGTACAGGTTTACGATAGTTGCATCCGCAACTTGTTTGAAGACTGATCACTACAACTCGTTATCTCAAATTGCATTCAATAATATAATACTGTCGAAAATGTAGAGTTTTAATATCACTCAATAAATGTAACAAACCTTTCCCCACCAATGGGAAACTGTTGATTAGCACATCAGATTACATTTTGGCTTACACAGATCAGCGCATATTTTATTATCAACATCTGGAGGAAGTCTTTGTGCCAACGGCTGAACAATTGCTTCAAAGTTGTTTGCAAGTGATATTTGAAAAGAGAGAAAAGTTATCGCTATCCATCCAACAATTATAAGGGATACGAAATTATGAGCGTGAAAACTTTGAGACTGGAAGATTTTAACAATGGAGATACTGAAACAGAAAATATACTGCGATGAAAAAGTGAAAAGTCATAAAACACGATTTTGTGCACCATAGAACATACGAGCACAGGTATGTGGTGAGTGTGCGCCAGTTGTAAACACGACATATCGTGTAAGTTAATCATTCTACGGATGGGCCACAGGTTTTCGAAAGAAGGACTCAGACATTTGGAGGTGAAATTGATAACTGAAAGTAGAATGAATGTCAGCATTTGAAATGAGGAGATTCTGTTTACCATACACTCTAAGCCAGGACCTTCCAAATCACACGCTAATGTAAGACACTATTGGTAACTATAAAGCAAAGCGTTTTAGGAGGCTAGCATACTTTATCTCTTTAGTATTTCAACATTCTATTTCACGCAACCTAAAATTCTAGTGTGTCGCGCTTAAGGATGCAGGTTTCTTCGATTTTAGGAGGTGACAGTTCACAGTGTAGATGTTTTGCTACTAGATATTGAAGAATGGGGTTTGCTTTGACGGTATTTGAACCGGGCACATGATTTGGACATAGATACATTGACAAAAGGCACTTGTGTGATTGAGACTAAAATAGTTTGTAGCATTTGTATATTCAATTTGAAGTTTTACTATATTCTTATTGAAATGCTGTTTCTAAGAAATAAACATGCTTTCTCGCTACATAGCTTACTTGTTAATATTGCTGTGCATGCGCTAATCATGTTTATTTAAGCTGTTTGCTTTCACTGTTGACTGTGGCAAAGAGGTACAAATAGATTTCATAATAAAATTCGCTCAAATATTAGTTCGCACTGTCTTAGCATTTTCTGAGTTCATCTTGTGCGCACTGTAAGTACAAAACTTACACTTAAACGGCACAAAACACAGTACTCTTCTGGTGCAAGGGTGACACAAGACATGCTTCATTTTATATTTAGTTTTCGAATTGTACACATAATGAGCTGATTCGATTTCCTCATTTTTCAATGTGTAAACAGTTGTAAACAGTTGCAGAAACAACATTGACTGAAATATCTGCGCGATGAATTAATTCTTGGTTATGGCAAATTTGAGCCATGTGACATTAAACATTGAGAAAGATTGTTGTATAGTGTCGTGCAAAAGTATTGCAACTAGTAGCTCTTTTCAATAATTCTTAACATAACTGCTTTAAGTTTATTTAATAATTTAAACCATCATCGGAAATGTTGAGGGATGGTGCACATCAGGTCCACATAACGAATTTCTTGTCACATCTCAGGAATTGATGTTGATGAATAGATTAAGAGAGATGTGTTACTACTAGTATTGAAGTGAGTATTAATTTATTAACCGTAGGAAAGGCATGGAGGCAAGTGATGTCCGTCAAAACACTTCCATCGATACTATCAGTCGTCGGCTACGATTTTCCTATTCTGCACCATCACGTATAAGTCCTTAAAGAGCGGACTTTACTGTCAGTCGCTAGATGAACAAAGGACTTACTTTTGCCGAAAGTAACGGAGTTGGTCTTCAAACGATTGGAAGCAGGGACCTTTAGTTATCAGAGCACATTTGAAAATTTTTACATCTCACATCAGTTTGTTCCGGATGCCCGCGATACACAGATCGACTCCTCAAACATCCAGCACCCTTAATGATGCGAGAATGTTTTAGTCACAATGGAAGGGGGAGCTCTCACGTTTCTCAAAAAAGAGCCAGTGGATGAATTCGGATCATACAATAAGCTGTTAGAGGAAAAACCGGTGGATTTCATGAACCTATCAGGATGCGCGATCTTTCAGCAAGATGGTGCACCCAGTGCACCCGTCATGTATCCAAGCCTTAAATGATTTGGATCAAAGAGAGTAACATTGAAGTAGGCCTACTGGATAGGTCGCGGAACAATCCCGACTTCAATGCAATCAAAAATGTATGGCAAATGCTCGAGAGAAGACTTCATGGTAAGCGAACAGCCTCCTTTGACGATTTGAGGGAAGGTGTTCGAAGAATGTGATGTTGCGACATCACAAAAAGGATGAGAATCTCAGTAACAGCATGCCTCACAGAATTCATGCGGTTCTGAAAAATGAGGCGGATTCCGAGCAGATAGTGAGAACCAGTGTGTGGTTTATCTTGTCTTCAATAAAAGATTGAATGAATAAACGTATGGCTTCCTTCAACCCTTAACAGGCCGACGTTGGTCAAAATGAAAAGTGAGAAAAGCTCGTGCAGATGATGCTGATTGGTTGTTTGACAATGCAACAGCTGCTGGTGAAAGTGAAGTAACCTGATGCAACCGTGCAACCGTTGACAAAGCTTCCAGTTGACAACGAGGTGTGAATAAGAGGGGAAATCAATGGCTATCATCAGAGCCTGCGGTTATAAAGACGCGGAAGATGGCAAGGATAATGAGACATAGACCTGAGGAGAACTTATAGAAAGACACACAGATGACGAAGACGTTACGAGAACATCTGGGAGCTCCGGCTCCGCAAATTACACTCATGAGAAAACTCAATTCTGTTCACTAGTAGTAGGGTCTCCAAAAGAGGTGCTAAGAATGTGGATGGGATGCACGAACGGTGCTCCAAATGTTGTAAACCTCCTGCGGTAAAATACACAGTTGGGTCTATTGCATGCGCTTTGTGCAGTAGGATTGCATGTAATGAATAATCATCAATATCTTCGAAAATCCTTTTTTGTCATTTTGCATGAGAATGCTTCGAAAATGATAATTCAAGTCATTGCAAGCTTCTGAAATTGTGTAGACTGAGTAGACTGAAGTGTGGGAAAGACCAACATGGAACAATGCTTCTATCATTCAAGCGATTGAAATAGGAAATATCGAAGTTTGGTCAAAATGACCAACCTTGGTCGAAGTAAGTTGGTTTAGACGTTGGCCTGTTAAGGGTTAAAGACAGTTTCATGGATCAAAATTTTCAAAACCTGTACTTTTCTGAAATATCACTGATTTTTATCATTTAAAGTAAAGGGTCAAATATTGTTCTCATCAACTTAAACTCATATTTTTTTGCTCAATAGTGTGCTGAAAGGAAGTACAAAGTTTTGATAGCAACATTAATTTGGAGCCACACATTGAACGAATTACATTTATTTTAATATCACAAACATGAGAGCAAAGAATGAACTTGGTGCAATACTTTTTCACGGTACTATAAGTGAACACAACATAACTCTCACTGCTATTGCATCTATGCAATCATAAACCGCAACATGAGTACTACAATAATATCTGCCCTCTGATCAGTTAGATTTATCTAGATTTTATGAAAAGTCTTAGAAAGCCTCAAGCGGTTATCGAGTGTGAAAATCTCGTCCATAAAATCTCATCAAAGAAAGAAGAAGTGAATATGAGCAAAATATTTGTCGGCATGAATTCTAGTCAACCCTTCCAATTTTCTTCGAGAAGAATAGTTGGGAGACATTCTATATTAACAGAAAATGATGAATGAGATCCTTGTTCCGCTGGCAATTTATTTTCTCGTCTCTTTTAACCCTTACGGATAGCGAACATTTTGACAAGAACGAATGAAGAAAAAGTGTTGTTAAACGACGTAATTGGCGGCTCACATCTGAAACCTGGCTGTGAGAATGAAATTCTTATTAATATGAAATAGTTGTTAAAGAAATGGTGATCATTGCTGCGGAGAGCGGAAGTTCTTATTACTTAACTCAGCCGGATTTGAGGCATCAATCTTTGTTAAATCAGCTTTCGGTAGATAGAAATGAAAGGTACAAAAGCGTTTTGTAATCAGAACCGTTGATGTGTAATGAAGAGAAAATTCATATATTTATGATATAATAGTCAGCGTTACTGATGAATATATTGTTCGGAAAGTCCGTTTTATTCATTTCACTTAAAAATTGACGGCACATCCTGTGATTCATCAAACTTCCACATGTGTTATACAGTTCAGCTGCAGCATGAGACCGAAAATGAGGCGTTCGCGGAATGACCTATAGAATATTCCAGAATATATATCTGGAATATATAATATTCTATAGATCTAAAGACACAGAACCTGTCACTTAAATAGAAGAATCATCATTTTCTACAATATCAGTCTGCCTACCATTGGATTTACATCTGCATACGATTCCTTTCTGACCAGAAAAGGAACCGGGTAGAACTCAGCAGTACCGCGGATTCACAGCATTTATCGCGTGGATATAAATCAGTAACGTGATTCGTGTCTAATACAATATTTAAGTTATCTAATTATATTCAACTTCTTAACATGCAAGCTATCCTCGCCATGAATGTATATTTAGAACAGTACCGAACACGGCGTGAATGCAAAATGTCGTATGCGTCTCCATAAAGTCTGCGGAGTGCCAGATCGTCATGCGCTTCGGGAGTTAGAAGCTGAACGAAACTTTCTGAACTCACTGTAACATAATGACATGATGCAAGCCCAATTTATGATCGCAATATTGCCCGAGATATCACATGAAGATTTGAGGAATCGTGAGAAAACACATCGTTCTCATATTTCACTTATTAGTTGTAAACATGATTCTGTCAACATTGAAAGCTAATTGATCAACTTGAAAATAATTTATCGAATATTTATCATTGTGATCAAATTTCCCCTTCTCACACTGACGATTATGAAAATCCAATTATGTGAATCACACAATTTTAATTGGCTAATATTCTTCTACAGATCAGATTCCTTTTCTTTGATTAATTTCATGACTTTGATGTAATTCAACAAGAGGTTATTTTGAAGGTTGAAAAACATCACGATATTGGAAAGGTCAGCATGTCATTTCGTGAATAATGCATAGTGCAAAATGTGGTCCAGCTTTAACTGTGACAAATTGTAAGACTGTTTTTGCATACTGGGGAATTGCAGATGAAGGCGACTTCAAGGATATTTATATTTGAATAAAACAGGTCTTACGTTACTCGCTTTTCCTACAAATAGTCATCCAACCGGAAAATCAAATTCTACAGCTTTGGGTCTTATATTTCTGCATGGAACATAGTGCATGGTACAAATTCCCACTAAGGCAATCGTAGGCTATGCAATCACATCGCTGAGGTAAAAACCAAAAGTCAACTCCCTCTATAGTAGGCCTAAAGATTTAATAAAATGTCACGCTAAAAAATATGTGCAAGCCAACGTTTCGACAGTCACTGTTAGCATCAGGGCGTAGTAAAAGTAGTTACAAGAGAGAAGACTGATTAATATACTGCTGTCTCAAGGCCGAGTATCCCTCAATCAATCAGCTCGTGTTTGCGGTTTAACTTAAGTTTGTACTTTTTGATGTAGTCGGCTTCAGTTAGGCGTGTCTCTATTGGTGAATTTAGTTTATTCATAATTTTAATGTCAAAGTCCGTGATGGTTAGGGTGGATCAAAAATAGCATGCTGCCTATTCATTTCGCACCTTCAAGCTCCTAAAAATCTAGTCTCTACACTGTTGGTTCGAATTCACGACAGTAAGTGTCAAATTCAAAATTTGCAAAAATCACATTTTTGGTCATATTTTGAAAATTTGCAGACTTTGGAGGTCTCTCAGTAGGAGTTCGCTATCCTGAGTCACTTAAATTTTTTCTTCAATCAAAAGAGGCTGTCAACATGCACTTGCACCTAGAGTTTCAAGGCTCTAGCTCATTAGGAAGTACTATGTAATACAGCTTCAACTAGCGTAAATTGGCGAAAAAACTAAAAAAAAGAAAATAGTCAACAAATAGATGGCCACTGTGGGGATAGTAGACCTTGTCCAAATTCACTGAAATTTTGCATGGGAGTTCAAAATAACCATAGACTAAAGACTTGACCACCAAAATTTAGATTTTCAAAATTTCGATTTTTTTCATCCACCGTAGTGATGGTCATTTTTCGCTGATGAATCTTGTTCGCATGTTCAGATAACGCACTGACATTCTTCTATAGCTTTAGGCTGTTTTCATGCTCTTTAAACCGGATGTGAAAGGGACGCGAGGTATGCCATATTTACATATCGCTACAGAATCTGGAAGTAAAGCAGTAGATCACAAAAAGGTCATCACATACACGATATATATATATATATATATATATATATATATATATATATATATGAATATAAAGCCGCAAGAAAATCAAAAGCCAAAATGCCCTGCCAATCGATTTCTACCGCTTAGCGGCTTGTCAAGGCAGAAATGAAGTATATTTAACTCAATAATGACAGATATCCAAAATAATTCAGAGGATATAGAAATCAAATACAATTAAGAGTACATCAAAGAGAGTTTGGCCATTCCTGAAGTCATTAGATACGAGAATTGCCACTGGCTTTCCAGGAATTATGTATATTTTACAAGGTCCGATATTTCGGCTTTCTTTTACAAGGACAAATATCGAATGTATGGTGAATGCAGTCAAATAACACACAGACCCACGGTGAACAAATTGAATAAAAATCAATACTGACGGAATTGAAGCGGCGATACAGATGAAGGTCAAAGTCAACAAGTCAACATTAACTAGAAATCTAGTAACAAATTAACAAAGAAGTTACTACTCATAAAAAGGAAAATAATGCTTCGCCAACACAATTATTCATTAAGGAACTCTGATTATTCTGAATATAAATGGCTTCTAGTGAAAGTCTTAGACTGGTATTCCTCTCAACATCTATAATTTTCCAAGTGATTGAGTCTTCGGGGAGAGTCTGGTGCACGATTGTGGCATGCTGAAGCACTGCAGATTCTTGTGATTCTACATGCTGTTTAAGTCTGGATCTTACAGTTCGATCAGTTTGACCAATATACTTCTCATCACACAATATACAAGATATTTCGTACACCACATGCTTCGTATAACATATCTGCTTTCTTCTCATTAGGTTGCAGGTCCAACATGACTGATCACACCTTGGTCTTTCTTTTTCTAACGGCTATCCAAAGAAATGGGTCAATGATTTATATGACAAAATGCCGATGAGACATCAAGATGATGATGAAGAGAAGCCGATAACCTACATGAAACTCCTGTATATCGACGAGGTCTCTAAGAGACAAGTAATGAGGCTGAGGCGGAAGTGTCAATTGGATAATAGAATCCGTATTATTTTTCAAACAGCCATGCCCTTGAGTCATCGGTGGAGGAAGAAAAAAGAAAGACCAAGGTGTGATCAGTCATGTTGGACCTGCAACCTAACGAGAAGAAAGCAGAGATGTTATACGAAGCATGTGGTGTACGAAATATCTTGTATATTGTGTGATGAGAAGTATATTGGTCAAACTGATCGAACTGTAAGATCCAGACTTAAACAGCATGTAGAATCACAAGAATCTGCAGTGTTTCAGCATGCCACAATCGTGCACCAGACTGTCCCCGAAGACTCAATCACTTGGAAAATTATAGATGTTGAGAGGAATACCAGTCTAAGACTTTCACTAGAAGCCATTTATATTCAGAATAATCAGAGTTCCTTAATGAATAATTGTGTTGGCGAAGCATTACTTTCCTTTTTATGAGTAGTAACGTCTTTGCTAACTTGTTACTAGATTTCTAGTTAATGTTGACTTGTTGACTTTGACCTTAATCTGTATCACCGCTTCAATTCCGTCAGTATTGATTTTTATTCAATTTGTTCACCGTGTGTCTGTGTGTTATTTGACTGCATTCACCATACATTCGATATTTGTCCTTGTAGAAGAAAGCCGAAATATCGGACCTTGTAAAATATACATAATTCATTGAAAGCCAGTGGCAATTCTCGTATCCAATTAAGAATAGGCTGGAATAACTTAATAAACATAGATTCCTTTGATTCCCTATCCAAACGGCCGGCACTTGGAGGCAGTTGATAAAATGGCAAGGCACTAAAATTGCCGCCACAGCTCGAAATATGATGGCTTACTTTCAGCGAAGCATAAGTTTTTGTTTTTATTTGCTGTCTGTGTACAGTCATTCTGTGTCTGAATGTGTCCCCCGTCTGTCCGATGTAATAGTATTGCAACGGTCACAGATCAATTTGTATATTACATTCGACGACCGGCAATCCATGTTGTGTTTGATAGTAAATGTCTTAGTTTCCCCCCCCCCCCGGTGTTTCAAAATACAAACGATTGTATTCCACTATTATGCTACAGCTTTTACAACGTGGTTCTTGGCATCGAGTAACACCTTTGACTGTTATGCGATTATTTCTTGCTAAAAGAGATATCAGTGTTCTCGGTTGCTTATATGCTTTCATAAATGAATAATTTCGAAATGGTTCCATTAAATTTAAAGTACTTGAAATGGGACGGATAACTTTGTTATAGACATCTGGATTGTTTTTGTTATATTCATGTATAAAAGGAAAGACTGGTTGATGTTCTCGCTTAATATTTACTGCGCTTAAGCTATTTGCTTTTCTTATTGCATCATCTATTAAGTAAAATGGGTACTTTAACGATATCAACCGTTCTCGTAATTCTGCGAACCGGAAATTTCTAATCTGTTCTTGATTAAAAATTAATCTTATTCTACTAGCCAAATTGTATGGAATGTTTCTTAATACATGCCGGGGGTGGGTGAGCGGAATTGAATGGGACATAGCTCATGGTATCAGTTTGTTTTCGATAAATATCCGTGCAAATAGACCCATCCTCATCAATGCCCACTGTAACGTCAAGAAAATGCTCTGAATTCCCATAGTTGTTCTTCCAAATTATCCAACAATCGTCTAAGTACCTGTACCAGGAATTAATTATTTGGTCACAAGTATTTGGAAAAATGTCTTGAATTCTTTTATACATAGAGTCCTCTAAGTAACCCATCACGTGGGTGCCACCTTTGTCCCCATTGCCGTACCGGAAATTTGGATATAGTGCGTGTCCTCAAAGGAAAAGTATTTATTCTCCAAGATGAGTTGAATCCCTTTCATTATAAAAGATTTTTGAAATCTACTCGGATTTTTGCTTCTACATTTGTCCAACCAAAATTCTATGGCTGTGTAACCGAGGTCATGCGGGATCCTCGTGTATAGAGAGATAACATCAAAACTGATTAAGGTAGAATCCGCACGAACCGATTCAGGTAAGGTATTCAAAAAGCGAGACGTGTCTCTCATGCAGTGGACTGCAAAAGTGTTGCAAAAACTATTACATCGGACAGACGGGGGATACATTCAGACACAGAATGACTGTACACAGACAGCAAATAAAAACAAAAACTTATGCTTCGCTGAAAGTAAGCCATCATATTTCGAGCTCTGGCGGCAATATTAGTGCCATGCCATTTTATCAACTGCCTCCAAGTGCCGGCCGTTTGGATAGGGAATCAAAGGAATCTATGTTTATTAAGTTATTCCAGCCTACTCTTAATTGTATTTGATTTCTATAACCTCTAAATTATTTTGGATATCCGTCATTATTGAGTTAAATATACATCATTTCTGCCTTGACAAGCCGCTAAGCGGTAGAAATCGATTGGCAGGGCATTTTGGCTTTTGATTTTCTTGCGTCTTTATATTCATATTACTTCCATTTGTATTTTATTAATTATATATATATATATATATATATATATATATATATATATATATATATATATATATATATACCGTGTGTCCCATAAGTCACGCAAATTCTAAATTGGTTCCCATTTCCTGAATTTATATAGTAGAGACTCGAGGTTTTTTGAAAACTGAAGCCGAAACTGGGGGTTTTTATATGGTATACTGATTTATTATGCTGGGGTCTTCCTCCGATTATTATACATAGTATTATACGACCTTTAATTATCGTCACATATTGCTTGAAGTATACATGTACTATTTCTTACGTTCTTAAGACATCAAGACATCTATTGATTAGTGTTGTAAACACAATCGCAGTTCTTTAATCAAGTATCATGCTATTGTTGTGTTCAACATCTAATAGTGACGCACGTGTGGTGGTGAATTGTATTCACTTTGATTCGTACTGTGGTAATTTAATGCCTTCGATCAGTCATAACTTACCGGTAGACTTCGACACGCATGGAGCTCGAAACACGAATTGAACTTGGCAAATCTAATTCAGCAGCTCTATTCTATTCTTTTTTCTAATGGCAAATCTGCTTCAGCAGCTCTACGACTTTATAAGTCTACTCATGGCTGTCGTCGTGATCCTTTTAGTGTGTCTACCATCACACGTCTCATTCAGCGATTCAAGGAGACCGGGTTTGTGGCAGACAAGTCACGTTCGGGTCGACCTAGCTTCGAGAATGATAGAGTGTCAGCAGTCGAATAGGAGTTGGAAACGCAACAAGTAAACCCAGAACGAGAATCCGCCAGTTGTAGATCGATCTCTCATCAAACTGGAGTTCCTAAGACTAGTGTTCAACGGATCTTACGGAATATATTGGACCTCTGTCCATATCGCATTCAGACCAACCAGATGCTCTCCGACTATGACAAAGAAAGGCGGGTTATCTTCGCAAGATTCCTGCTCTTCGGTGCTGTATATCTTGAGTCGATCCTATGGACTGATGAGTCCTACTTCTCCATCGCCGGCCACGTCAATCGTTATAACTACATCATTTGGGGCTAGGAGAAACCGCGAGAGGTCATGGATACCGATATTCATGCTCCGAAAGTGCGCGTATGGTTCGGCTATACAGCTCAGTTTCGATTGACTCCTTTCTTTTTTCCGGGAACCGTTACAGGCGAGAACTACACCAATATGCTTCGCGACCATGTGATCCCCCAAATCAGAAGGAGACGCCGCATTAATTCTACTGTTTTCCAACAAGATGGAGCTCCACCCCATTTCTCTGTGATTGCTAGATCGTATCTTTCTAGCGTACTTCCTGATGATCGGAGCATTGCCAGAGGATATCCTAATGGTTGGCCGGCCCATTCCCCAAATCTAACACCGTTAGACTACTACTTCTGGAGCGTTGTAAAGGACCGTGTGTATCATTGATTTACGCCAACAAGTCTCGACGAATAGCGAGACCGAATCACTATGGTGATTGAAGCAATTGATCCCGATGAGCTGAGAAGATCTGTTCTCCATCTGCCTTCGAGATTACAAAAAGTGATTGAGTGTGAAGGAGGACCTATTGAACGCTGCCTCTAGTCGAACATTGCCTTTCTTTTTGTAGATATTGGATCTTGTTGCATTCGTTATGTAGTATCTTGTTATAATCTCTTATCATTCTTGTGATCAACAAAATATAATTGCATGCTGCATTTCTTTGTTATTTTTTTGTTTCAGAAATGGGAAAGATTGTTTCGAGGTAATACACATAAAGCAGTATACCATATAAAAACCCCCAGTTTCGGCTTCAGTTTACAAAAAACCGCGAGTCTCTACTATATAAATTCAGGAAATGGGAACCAATTTAGAATTTGCGTGAATTATGGGACACACGGTATAGGCCTAAAGAAAACAAGTAAAATCCCAAAATGCTCCAATAAATGTAAAATCAAAAATTAATACGAGGAAAAGCCATACTTTCAACCGGTTTCACCCTCTTGAACGAGGGCTACTCATGGAATGAGATATTTATAAAATTTAAAGACCAAAAGAAATCTAAATACATTAAAGCATAGATTCATCATAGAAATTAATCAGAATTAAGACTGGGAAGAAACATAGAAATGAAAATCTGCTCCTGCCTCTCTCTGTCTATCTTAGTGGCAGAGGCACACAATTTATAAATAGGAGCCGCTGAAAACATAGGGTCTTGGTCTTTAGCACACGACGCAATATGCTGGCTGACCTTCAGCGCTCTGTAGTTGACATGAGCTATTTGCTGACGGTGAACAGTGAGTCGGTTGCGGAAATAGTCGCCACTTTGACCGACGTAGATAGCATTGCATCCGTTACAGCGTAGAACATAAATGATGTTCTTTGATAGACAATTCATGTTTCTATTGATTTCAAAATTTGTTAATTTTTTGTTGATCATGATATTGATATGTTTTCCCGTTATCAAAATAGTGCAGCAACCGCATCTCGGTTCCTCACACTTAGTGCACAGAGAGAGGCAGGAGCAGATTTTCATTTCTATGTTTCGTCCCAGTCTTAATTCTGATTAATTTCTATGATGAATCTATGCTTTAATGTATTTAGATTTCTTTTGGTCTTTTAATTTTATAAATATATCATTCCATGAGTAGCCCTCTTTCAAGAGGGTGAAACCGGTTGGAAGTTTGGCTTTTCCTCGTATTGATTTTGATTTTATATATATATATATAAATATAGGCAATCACCATATAGCTTCCCCTTAGTAGAATTATACCTCGAAATTGATTGAGAAATGGGTTCTACAGCATCGGAGTTGCATATTCAAAAACAGATGACCACTATTAAGCGACAAAGATTTCATTTGGAGTTTCCTCCAATTTGTCAATGACGGTAATAAATACGTCGATAAATGTGAATCATATCATATCATGAAGTGCATTTCTCAGTGTGTTTGTATCACCAACGAAAATGACAAATAATAAATCCGACTTGTACATACAGGGATTATTTTTCGTATTTTTTGCCGCTGATTTTTTCATTAGAGCATTTTGAAATTGCTTCTTTTCAATTAGACAACCGCGATTGAACAACCCAAAAACGCGACTTTTACGTGTGAAATAATGTATCTGCAATGTCGATAACTTGCTGTACGTTAACTTACGTTGCTTTATGTCTTCCTGTACCTGCATGCGCATTTTGCGGCATCTATTATCTTTGTATTATTTTAGGCAATTGGACTGACTTCGCTTGCAACCAACAGGTAGTAGATTTATTGGCTCACAATTGTCATAATGTACTCCCACTGTGAGTGTGATGCCATTACAATACGCCCATCGGCATGTATATAGCACACCGGTGATCATCAATAACTGAACTTTAAATTTCGATTAAAAAATATTTTCCAATCACGGTTACAAGACATCATGTTCAAAATTATTTATTTCGGCAAGCAACGGCACGCAATACTGCTGAACTGACAGATGTTACGAAACTATTAAATTAATATAAGGAACATAATATGCACATTAAGTTAATGTGGATATTATTTGTAGGTAGAAAATGAACACTTTTGCATCAACAATGCAGAATTAGTAAATATCAAACGCTTCTCAACACCAACATAGGACTCGCATGCAGGTTGGTATAGGCCTGCTTAGAAATTATAAAATATATATAAATTTGCAGAAGAATTGTATTCGAATTAGAAAAAAATATTCGTAAATAGAGAAAACAAAAACAAAAGTCGTGGATTCAAAATAACCCACGTTGTCATTGACCGACATTTTTTTGTATTGAAAGGACGCGCAGCCGAACATCAAAATTCTTGCAGAGTTATAGTCATTACTTATAGTTGGCTTAGGGCGCTCTCTCTCTCTCTCACTCGCTCTCTCTCCCTCTCTCCCTCTCTCTCTCCCTCGCTCTCTCTCCCTCTCTCCCTCTCTCTCTCCCTCGCTCTCTCTCTCTCTCTCTCTCGCTCTCTCTCTCTCTCCCTCTCTCTCTCTCTCTCTCTCTCTCTCTCTCTCTCTCTCTCTCTCTCTCTCTCTCTCCCTCGCTCTCTCTCTCTCCCTCGCTCTCTCTCTTTCTCTCTCTCTCGCTCTCTCTCTCTCTCTCTCTCTCTCTCTCTCTCTCTCTCTCTCTCTCTCTCTCTCTCTCTCTCTCTCTCTCTCTCTCTCTCTCTCTCTGTCTTTAATAGCTATGACATTAGGTCGTGGTGGTGCAGTAGTACTTTATACACTTCAATTCCGAACTGATCTGAGGAAATGATTTCATTGAAGAACGTATTTAATGAAGTCACAGCAGTCAATCCGCATAAATAAGAATCAAAGCACCCGCATCGCAAGAAATGTTGTCGCATATTTCTGTAGAGATCAATACAGAGGCGTTAAACAGTATTGAATTTCCATTAAACTCAAAAATGGATATCATTGAGTAACAATGACAAGGGATAAACCTAAATTCACTGTCGTTATATAATGCAGAAACAAGAACCGTTCACAATGAGATTATTCCTTGAATGGATCTGCACTCGTACACAGACAGGTTGAAAATGAAATAAAATTATGCTAAATGCAGTAACAGCCTAACACTATTTGCCAACACAAAAAAGATAGGGAATAGCGAGCTTAACGTGATTACTTTGCTATTCTTTATAGACGGATCGATTCCGTTGACTTACTAACAACTCAATAATCATTTCTAATGATTCCTGTGAAGTTAGTTTCTTGAACGACACACAGGGATTTGATGCTAACAACTTCGATAACATACTAAATGATGACATTTCAATAATGCACTTCCATGAAAAATTAATGGGACAACAGCTTGATATATAATGTAAAATAAATATATATTATTGTTCCACGATCAGATACTACGAGAAAGATACAATTGAACTACAACAGAATTCTACACCAGCTAAAGTGTTAAATAAGTGATTTTCTCAAATAATTGTTTGCAAATCATACTATTAAATCGAAATTATCATATTGATTCTAAAGAACAAAGCTAAAGTCGCATTGTACCGCTCGTGGAATTGTTCTTGAGAATTAACTCGTTAATTTCGATTTAATAATATAATTATTTGGTTAATTTGGATTAATTTGGTTTGGCAACATCAGCTAGTTATTAGTAAGTTGATTTTATATTTAAAGTAAATCAAAGGTTTTATTTACTTCACAAATACATTACAAGTAGGTAACAGTGCAAATGAACGTGTAATTTTCATTGACTCCCGTGTAGTTGATGAAAGCGTTGAAGTCAGATGACACTATTAACGCTGGCTTTGCATAATGTCATCTCGCAGTAGAGATTTTCGTTATCATTTATACCAAAAGGTCAGTACTGTCAGGCTGATTTCAGTGTGAAGACCTGCAAAAGTACATTTTGAAGAAGTTGTGCAGCTGATGTACTGCAACAAGACAGCTCTCTTCGTTGTGTATTGTCATGACACTATGAAACACATACAACATAAATAGGTGACAAATAAAGATTGTATGCCTGATCTAAAATTTAGCTCTCTATCACTCAAAGTTCTTTCAGAAACTTGATTCCATTCCTTATTTACATGTTTTGAGATGATTGCAAAAGTCACTGGAACCGCTTTTAACTGACAGAGCTAGTTTCTAAATTGTCGCCAAAAGTGCCGCAAAGTTATCATTTGAGCAAATCAACATCATCTAAAGATTCTTCTGCCACTTAATTCTTAGAAAAATCTGCTCCTGTATCTCATTCACATATTTTATAGAGTTTCATTGCATTGATGGAGTATGCAAGTACCAATCTCGAAAACGGAGAAGTCAGGCTTGTTGGAGGAAGGAATAACCGCAAGGATAGGGGTGTCATCTCATAAGTGTTTGGTGTACTTCTTCAACAATAAGAATGAACAAGCGTGCTAATGAAATATAGGTCACTGTTTTAACGTTGCCATCGATAGCTCTATAGCATCAGTCATAGAGTAAGTATGTTAGGTAGAGTGGTGACTCCGTATTTATTAAATCCCCAATGTGTATATACTATCGATTTTATTAAATGAACTCAAGGGAGATACAGTCGGACTTGCCTCAAAATGTGCGATACACACATTTATGCAGTTTTGAAGAAATTACAACGGAATTGACTGATCATGATAGCAAAGCAGAAGGAAATGATATTATTTTACAGATTGTCCGTGTCATGACAGCCTTAGAGAGGTAATATTTATTAAATTGTCAACTCGATGACATGCTATTGCTTTAATGAATTGGAAGTATGAAATTTCAGCCAAGAAAGCACAATGAGATGTCGACTTTTTCATGAAGACCTCCATTATAAAACTGATCATGAAATTCCTTTGATAATCAGCTTCATTTCCGCTTAGTTAGGATGCTTATTAACAAATATTCACTCATTTTGATATCCAACTTGTTGCATACTACTTACATAGAGGAGTCATCTCGGTAGTATATAAAGTGGCAAAATTTTGACATAGTCTAGAACTGCTCAAATAATTTTTTGGACCACGGTAACGTAATCTCGATAACTGAATCTTTTGATATAAAAATTTTCACTGTACACTCTAAACCAGCACCTCCTAAATCACACACTGAAGCGAGACACTATTCGTAACTAATAAAAACATCCTAAAGCAAAGCGTTTTAGGAGGCTAGCGCACTAGTGTTATTGTTCTCTTTAGTATGTCAGCATTCTATTTCACGCAACCTCCTAAAATTCTAGTGTGTCGCGCTTTAGGATGCAGATTTCTTCGATTTTAGGAGGTGACAGTTTACAGTGTATACAGATACTTTTTTGAGTCGACACTCTACCTATATATCCCTACTCTATGGCATGAGTGTTTGGACCAACTTTGCTCATGAGAAAGCATTTTTAAACATGAAGAATGGGAAGATGTTAGATGAGGTAACTCTGAAAACCATTAACATGCAACTAATCTAGTATTGCCTTACTAAGCAGCATATTTCAATGTATTTAAGCGCAATGATTCATTTACGCATTCTTTCAATGTTACACAATCTCAACATATTTACAATAGATGAACAAAATTGCAGAGTGACAAGGAATGAACGCATGCTTTTATTCATGGTGTCACGTATTATTGTAAATTGCAGAAAGGTTCTACATTAGGCTAAATTTCATGTGGTAATTAGGTAATTAACGCCACCTGTGATGACTATCTTCCGTTTTACCATATTAAATATTATCAAGTATGTTGTTGTACTATTATTGTAGTGCTGAAATCATTGTACCAACCTTATTGCGGTTAACTGAATTAGTAGATAAATGAATAAAGTTGACACACTATCACAAAGAAATGTATTCTCAGAGAGCACTATGTAGAAGCAATCAAGGTCACATAACTGTCTCTGATTTATATCAAAATTTCTTGACGACAGTAATACCCAATGCTGTATATACTGGCTGCATACAATGTATGCTCCTCTAATGATAATTTCTCCCCTGATTCCTGCCGACTTCTTTGATATATTTTCTGATGATGCAAAAAACTCTCTACAAGCACTATATTGATGCTGGTTTGCTAAGATCAATGTAAAAAGATCACATTGAATTGTGTGAGATAAACGACGCGTTCATCTTCCGTCTGAATTCACATTCTAAAAATGATGAGCACTCATGACACTAAGCGTTCTATGGAAGCTTACTCCTATAGGAGCACTAGAGCGTGTTCTTTAACTGAACCGAATTCAGCACACTCGTGTGCCTTTGGAAACACTGCTGTACATACAGTTCATTCTGCAAATTCAGGATCCGTTTTCTTGGCAATTATTTATTTATTATTTCATCAAGAATCAATGTTTTTGACGTTGATTAAAGATACCGATGGCCACAAACATGTCTTGGCTTGAAAATTTTAGTCAATACTTGCCTACTTATGTCTCAGTAGGATTATATATGAATGCATATGTAATGCACAAGTATTATTGACAAAAATCATTGAGGACCTTATTCATCCGAACTAGTAGTGATCGCTCGACACAATAGAGTGATTACATGGCAGGTAGAGTGTCGACTCCAAAAAGTATCTGTACACAGTGAAAACTTTTATATCAAAAGATTCAGTTTCCTGCGGTTCAAAAAAATATTTGATCACTTTTAAATTCATTTAGATATATTTATAATTTTAATTTTTTAAATAATTTTTGCAAATATTCGTGTGTATATACACTATTGAGGTGAACACAATGGGCCCTATATACGTAGTATGAAGCATGCTGGATATCAAAAGGAATGAACATTTGACAACAAGTAGCCTATCTAAATTAAGAGAAAATGAAGCTGATTATCAAGAGAATTTCTCAGCCGCATTATAATGCAAGTCTTCATGAAAAAGCTGTGATTTCATTGTTCTTTCTCGGCTGAAATCTCAAGAAATCTCATCGGTATGATTTTATGATTCATTAACTTGATGTTTCATTTCTTGAATCTGAATAGTACTGAGGACCAAGCATTACATCTTTTAAATTTTATTATAAACATTGTATTCAATTATGCTATTTTGCTCTACCAGTGGCAGGTAACTTGTGATATGATCACGCTGAAGTAAATACTCTTACTCACAAGGTTGATCATGAAATTAATAATAACCTATCAAATAACTAATTTAACAAACATTACTTCTCCAAGGCTGTCATGACACGCAAGATCTGTAAAATATCATTATTGATTGTGTACTGCTATCATGATCAATTAATTCTTTGGCAATTTCATCAAAACTGCAATAATTTGCATATCTCACATTTGGTATCAATACAAATTTTGTTCACCTCGAGTTCATTTTATAACGTCGAAAATGTAGACACATTGGATACTTAGTTAATACTCAGTTGCTACTCTATCGCTCGACATTTAACAAGATAGTGCACTATTTCTCTCTATCTAGTCCAGTGGTGGGCGACCTCAAGGAAGACGCGGGCCAATAAATTGGCCCGCGAGTGTTATCGCGGGCCACCGAGGCATCGTGTCTGCGGGCCAACATATTTTTCTTTGTTAAAATTCTAATTTTCACCAATTTTGCATGAATTTCAATTATAAAGAAAATACTGCTTAAATAATTGACCTGTAACTCCTATCTACTGGTTTAAAAGTTTGAGTGAAATGAAAACTCAGCCGGTATGCAGTGATTTTTTAACAACAATACATGTATGTAGGTTTCAGTGAAAAACGGCAAACAAAAAATGATAGCACTTACAAATATTAGTGGGAAATGTGGCAGTCCGTATTAGCGGTAAGAAAGTCAAAGTCAGGTAGAAATATAGAAACGGCACATCGCAGCTCATTCTATAGGCTTTCATCTGATGTCTTGTTTCGTTTTTTGGTTTTAATTGCTCTCATTGCAGAAAAAGTTGCTTCACATGAATAGGTAGAGCAAAAAATGGACAAGATCTTGCCAATCAGCTGACGTAGGATTGGCTGTTTGATGACTTGGATAACTTCTGAAGGAGCACTTTGAATGTCGATAAGTTCCGTTTCTAAAGGTACACAATCCAACTGGAACATGTCCGCTAACAGTGGTATGTCCGCTAGTGGAAACGTTTCAGGACTTTGAATGAAATGAATGGGAACGTTAAGCTTCTCGAGATCTTGGAAACGATTCTGGAAGTTGGATTTTATTTCATCGACCCATCCAGCATAACGAATAAAATTCATGACGGGCAGTGGTTCTTCGGAAAATGATTGCTGCAACTGTGGAAAATGTCTAAGTTGCTTGTCAGCCAGTTGACTGCTGAATAAACTTAATTTGCAAATGAATGCCTTTATTGCTGCAACTGCAGCTACAATAGTTAATTTCCTACCCTGGAGCTGTTCATTTAAGTCATTGAGGTGACGGGTAATGTCGGCCAAAAATACTAAGTCTCGAATCCAGTGAATATCGCACAAATATTGGTCATATTCTTTAATTCCTTTTATATCGAGGAAGTCGTTAACCCATAACGGCTCATTGTTCGTTTTTCGAACAGATGGGTTTCATCAACCGCATTCAACTACGTCATTGATCGATTCATTTCGACTCTCCGTTCAAGGCAGTTGATAAACAGTGCTAACGCGTAGCAGCAGTCATTTGTCTCGTCTACGCCTTCTTACAATTGCAGCTGCTGCAAGAGTTGTCGACAGTCACGAACTTTTCAGTAAGTCACCTTTGCTTCAAATAATCTAAGCTTATGTCGGTAATTAGAGTTAGAGGTAGCAATGAATCATAGTAATAGCAACAGTAGACTAAAAAGATTATTATTGTATCATTTGCAGAAGAGTTGATAATGTTACTATAACATTTATGTTTTGCATGTTCGTTTTTCGAACAATGGGACTTAGACATTTCTGAAATCATAATATAAGAAATATCCACAGTAGTTACAGTTAGAACTAGAACTAAATAACTTTGAAACTTGAAACAATATCTTAAGAAAATATTTTTGTCACAATAACACTAAAGACAAAGACGTATACACTATAGATGAAGCTGTGGAAATGATCGAAAATGATGTAGACAACATCGTTATAAATTCGCCTGATAATACCGGTAATGTGACTGATGAAGAGGAAACAGAAGACCGTAACATAATTCCTCATGACGTTCCCGGTACGTTTGAGGTAGATTACACCGATATATCTGCAGAACAAGGAACAAGACATTGAATTCAAAGAGAATCGACCCTCGCATAAATCTAAGAGTCGGACTGCTTCCCCCTTCTTGGAAAAAGTCGGATTTCGTCAACTAATTCACAAGAATATCCGACTATAGCCATCCCACTCTACTAAGAAGAATCCTTTTGAGCTCTTCTCAATGTTCTACACTAAGGAAATGAACCAGCTGTTAGTTACAGAAAGCAACCGTCAATGAATCGAATCAAAAGATTTTCACCGGTCTTCTACAATTGACGAAATGAACAGATTTTCCGGAATATTTCTCCTTTCTCGTCCTAATCAGCGCTTATATTGGAATACAGATGAAGATGTGACTACCACTATTGTTAGGAACCTATGCCAAGAAACCGATTTATGGACAAGAGGAGACGGAGATGGAGACGTCGTTATAGCCGTATGGAATGACAACAGACCGATCTACGTTGCCTCAAATCACCAGGGAGTGTCCCCAACAATCAAAAAGCGGCGGTACTCACGGATTCAAAGTTCATACATTCAAGTTGACTGCCCTCAAATGATTCACGGATACAACTCTGGAATGGGAGGGGTCGATCTTTTCGACCGCTTCCTTAGTGACTATCGTCCGAGCATCAAGGGAAGAAATGGTGGTTTGTTTTTTACCCCATGTCCTGAATGTATGCGTCGTTGCTGCGTGGCGAATTCACTGTGAAGTTGGTGGAACCATGCAGCAACTTGACTTTCGCCGGTATGTCGTGATGCAAGCACTTCCAGTTCCGAAATTCCAGCCACCGTTCCTGACATTCGATTTGATGGTATTGGACACTCCTTGCAGAAAATCTCTGAAGGTCGATTTAAAGCTTGTCAAAAAAAAACACGACTTACAAGTGCGGTAAATACAATCAAGGACTTCACCAAAAGTGTTTTGCAGAATATCACATTCGTAAATGACATTCAAACATATAAATCTGGATATACTTGAAATAAAGTAAACTTGGAATATTTTGCATTTTTGATAGCTGTAAGACCCAATGTTCGGAAAACGAACATGTGTCCAGAAGATACGAAAATGAACGGATTCTAAAATTTCGATATATCATAGTCTTTTATATCACACAAGAAGCATTTATGCAAGTTTTCAGTGTTTTTTGCTCGTTGAGTTAAGTTTGGGCTTTTATGGGTTAATATGAGGCAAAAGGGCAATAAATCTGTCCAACACCAGTCCTTGCCGCGACTTAGCCAGCGCACTTCGCAGTGTAACAACAAATCACCATATTCTGACTGGACATCTTTAAGGAATTCCACGAATTGACGATGAAACAATGCTTTTGTGCGGATAACATTTACGATAGTGACGACGATTGACATCACAGACCGAAGCTCATCATTCGTGGCCTTTGCACATAGATTTTGCTGATGTATGATACAATGGAAATTAAGCAAGTGAGGTGCATCCTTCTTAAACAATGAGGTTAAACCATTTTTATTACTTATCATACATGGGGCTCCATCTGTTGTTATTGACACCATTTTAGCTGTCGAAAGATCGTAATCTGCCAATATGCCCTGCAGAGCTGTTGCAATGTCTTGACGGGTGCGATCATGCATGCCATGTAATTTTAACAATTCTTCATGACAATGGAGTTGTTGGTCGACGTATCTCACCCAGACGCAGAGCTGAGTAACATGACAGTAATCTGTTGATTCATCCAATGCTATGCTAAAAGCTACACACTGTGATAATTGCGCCTTCAGTTGCATCACTAAGTTGTTGCTGATCTGGTCAAGCCTTCTCATAAATGTTCGCCGACTTAATTGAATATCCTCAATGCGACGCAGAATCTCCGCCTTATTGCTCATATCGGTCAGCAATATATTCATTCCTTCTATCATACAGGACTTTATCAATTCACCATCAGAAAACGGTTTACGCTTGCGGGCAAGCAGCCATGTTATCTTAAACGACGCTAGGGTGACTATTTCAGATTCTGTAAAAACTTTTTTAATCGACTTTCGTTGAGAAAGAAATTGTTTTTTCAATGTTGATAATTTTGTTGCTCTCTCTTGACTCTCAATCGTATATCGTTTATCATTATCTTGATGACAAGTGATGTAATGTCTCTTGATATTGTAGACTTTACAAACGCTAATCAAAGTACCACAGAAAAGACATAGAGGTCGATCATTTTGTTCAATAACGAAGTAATTTAGTTCCCACTCACATTGAAATTGACGAACAGAAGCATTACGTGTAGATTTGAGTTTCTTTTTCTTTGGAGACTGATCAACATCAGCCGACGGAACTGTGGAGGCATCTGAACTCAGTGAGCTGTCTGGGGGTGTAGTAGACGTTGAGGCTGATGTTCGTATTAACCATTTATCCATGATGATCAGTAGCAATAAATCAGTCAGTCAGTCACTATCACAAATCTTAAATCAAAACCTTGAATGCATGTGTGCGATTTCCATTTTAATAATACCTCTGCGTAAAGCTTCACGTCACTCTCATCTTCCCAAACTCGACCATACACCAGTCCTTGAACAATAGAGAAGATCGAACTTACCATTCATACCGTGCGGTGTGTTGTATGAAAAGTGAAGCTATCTACAAATGACTGATGTATGAGTGAAGTCGATTGACGATCGCCAGCGCTGTCTCGATGACGCCAACCACAGACAAGATAGCGTGTAGGCAGATAGTTGTCTTAGAATAATAAGGGTTTATTTTGACTAAATTGAGTCAGTGAGTGAGAAAAATAACTAAATGATATTCGTCAAAGTAGCAAGAAACATCGAAGGCCCATTAATGACTTTTGGACACTGATGGACTGTGGCCCGCGGGCCGAAAAATAAAGTTTTTATATTTCTTTGGCGGGCCACAGTCTTTGGTCTCGTGGGCCACAAATGGCCCGCGGGCCACGGGTTGCCCACCACTGATGAGCAACACGAATAGTGATTGACACATGCAGACAGATTCAGAAGGCACAAGGACACATGAAGAAGTCCCATCACAAGTCAGACAGACCTTACACAAATCTGGGTACAACTGTCGAAACATAGGAAGTGACAGTCTACTGCAGATGGCGGTATATTTTTCAAACACTTCGGTCGGGTGGAGGTCTACTTCAGGTGGGGCTCTGTTGCAGGTTTCACGGTACATTCTTTTATTGTCTGCTATAAAACACCAATGATGTGGTTTTCTTTATTTTGAAAAGTACATGTATGTATAATATTTTATGTTGGACTTTAAACTCCTGCTTTTATATTCATGGCCGAAATCTCTGAATTCCAGTCGATGAATTTGATTTCACAAACATTTTTCCGTTCGATGACTAACGTTTAGACTTTACTCCTTACAATGTTGATGTAATTAATACATGAAATAGCTTCAGGGAGCATTAATTGGCGAGTGCGTATAGTGCTCACGCATTTACCATGTCTATAAAGCTGAGAGGCCTACGCTTCGGAAACGGTGGATATTATTCTTTTATCAATTGATCATGGTACAAATGTTTCTACGTAACATTTCCTAAACAGTAGCCCTAAATCAAGTGATCGTGTGAATTGATGTGTTCATTTACACATTAAAATTCCTATAAATGATGTTCTTGCGTGCTCACAAGCATTAGATACTTGGCAATCAAGGAGCCTATTTACCTATGAAAGCAGAAGAACAGCCTACTTTCCTCATCACATCATCAGCTTCCCAGTAATTGTATTTGATTATTAACTCTGCAGAAACTAGATTTAGAGAATTGATATAAATGTTGAGGGTGAAAAACATTTGACAATAAACCAATGCCATTATTTGGAATGAAATTATCATCACTGGATGAGTTGTAATTTGAGTTGGCAGTAGCTCGGTTGGCAGTATCGGACGAGTTTCTTATAAAGAAGAAACTTATCTCTTCGTCAGCATCGTCTCAAGTTCACATGGAATGAGAATTAGGCAACAAAACTAAAGAAGTCTACATTTTTCTTCAGGCTTTTTTCTTGCATTGTTGCCAATCACTCCTATCCACGAATGGGTTGCAATGAAAGGAAATTTCGTTCGTACAGAACAATGGTTAACTAATGAGGAACTCCCTCTTGCTGATCCCATAAGGGCGCATCGTGCTACACAGAAAAGACAGTGATTGAGAGGCTGAAATGAGCTGGAAAGTTTTCTGACAAATTGAAAAATCCAATTGTCCCCATGTTTCTTTCCACTCTGTACGATAAATCACACATGACCTCAACTATGTCGATCAAAGGATATTCTGAGACTGTACACTTTAAGTAAACAAACGTCATAAGGAGTCAGAAATGGTCAAGCAAGTGAACTTCGAGAAAAAATCTGGTTTCTTTTCAAATTACATTTTTTGCAATGTCATTTCTATTGATTCCAGGTTTTAGCTATATTTTCTTATATTGACAGTATCCCGAAAAATACCAAAAGTAAATTGAAAACATTTTCTGATTATATTCATCACCAAATTTTTAAAATGATTTTAGTAATGCTTATTAAACTTTTGAATTTCTTTTCTGCTGTTTGATCTGCTGAAGTTCTAAGAAAATCGTCACTGTAGACATAAAACTGTGAACATACTGCGAACTTTTATTGTTAGAGTCACTGTAAAAGTGCATTTCAAAAATCACTCATTATGAAAAGCGTGATTGAAACGTAATCACAGAAATCAGGTCATTCAATTATTCATTATCAAGAAAAAGAAATAGGTTTGCCAGATATGTTAGGATGCGGGAACCGGGCGCTTAAAAAATGTCGGGTATTTGCCATTCATCACCAGATCTCATACTAATTTTACATGCTGTGACTCATTCGTCATTGTAATGCGTCATCATTGTAATGCATTGCAGCTCGACTTCAGTCTGGATCCGCATGGATGGTTAAAAAAAATCTTCACGACTTTTACTATTTCTTTCAAATTATTTCCTTGTCAACATACATACCTTCCTTGTTTAAGTGGATTTTGCAACTTGATGAAATGATAACTCATGAAATTGATAAAATAACAATTTGGCAAATTATGACTCGTTGGTTTTATGCACCCTGCAAAGTTCGGAGCATAGTTCCATTCAGGGGCTATAATGAAAGATGGATAGGATGCCTGAAGCGATGGCTTCGTAAACTCCAGGATGGATTCCCATCTCTAGGGCTGCATGCGCAATATTCTTTATAGAAGCATGTCAATCGGATGGAAATTCCCGTATCAATTCGCATTCCCACGCCAATCCGCAAAGATAGCAATAAATTTGATCTAAACACATCGTTGAGCTTTACACTAATGCTTCCAATTTGAAAGGTCTCTACCGGCATAGGATGAAATTATATTATTTATGCATGTGCATACACCCTACGCTCAGATTTTAATTGTTGAACTTCGGATAATAGAAAGATACCGGCAGCTTATCAGTGCACTTTGTAAACATGCACTTACTTTTATTGTCATTTCTCTCTATATATAAAACCATGTTGATAAAATAACATATAATGGATAGCCTTACTACAAGAATCTACAACTATCGCATGTTTCAGAAATTTTCTTCTTCTAAAGATCTAGCAACATTGACCTAGATCGGGGCATCAATGAGAGGCTGAAATTACCATCTACAAATAATTATTGTTCATTCTAGTCTCGCTAACCTAAATAAAGCGAACAGTCGGATTTCTATGAAGTGAGAATTCGATCTAAACACATCGCTGAGCTTTACACTAACACTAATTCTAAAAGTCCGTGCCGGAAAAAGGATGAAATTCTATGTATGCATGTGTACCGCGTAATTATGACTTGTTGAACATTTGCAGGTTTTAAACAAAATGGGTGAGATGACAATTTGGAAGTACCGTGATCCCTCTTCTAACCGGTCAAGTTAAGAAAAACTTACCAAAATATCGTTCAACAGATGTCACGACAAGGATCCAAGCTGCTAAAAGTCGAACGACGTAAATTAAATAGAAAACTATTTGACAAACACCGTTATTATCTCTCCAACGTGTCCATCGACTGTGCAAGTTACGACTGTACATGAAGACTGCAAGTCCACGATCTGACCACTCTACAGTGACGTAAAATAACAGGCAACAGATATCTGCCACTGCCAATGAAATGAAGAATGATGAACTGCGATGTCTTCGTAGGGGCTTCCCATGCAGCAAGATGATACACAAGGCATTGCCGAGAAGTCCAACGAAAACAATAATTGGAGAGGCGAAAGTGTAGGCGAGGAGGTATGGAGAAGGAGGAGCCCTATACGCAGTGTGCGTGCGATTGATGCTGTTATTGGAGCTGTTTACAAGGATACGAACAGCGCTGAGAATTCCAATTAAACTGCTGTCATCAGCGACGGGCATTCTGACGATGACTAGCAGAATTCTACGGAGTGAAGTATAATGAAGATGTCATTGTAATCTCGTTGGCTTGCAGCAACAGCCAATGAAATTCAAGATCTAAAAATTGTGTGAAATCAAATGACAGAAGAGAGAATAATAGATATTGCGATGATCAAAGATTGTCAAAAATTACTTGAGGTATGTTGACTTTCAGTTAATTAGAGCTTCTGTATTTATTGATTGGAACTTTAAAAAATTACTTCTGATGTTCCTAAGACTGGTACATTTCAATAATAAACTTGCAAGTGAACGTCTTCGATGTTATACCATTTTAAAAAGCCACTTTGCAAAACAGAGTTGAAATTCTAGCTAGAAAAACTACGAAATGAACTATAAAACAGATTCTGAGAAAGAAAATGCTGGCATAAATCAGATCTTGAAATTGAAGCTCCGGCATTAGCTCTCATCAGCGTAATGTCGAGTCTAGTCAAAATGTTTGATGTAGCTTCCGCATACGACGAATTCGATGGGGTCGGCTTACGAGTCGCTATCCGGCCAACTATTTCATTATCATGCTCCCTTACCTCGCCAAAGACAAAGACAGCGAAGAGGATGCATGACCAACCTAAACTGACGGATTCAGGTCCGTTATCCTTTTTCTCATTTCAGCCGAAGGTACTGCCGATCCTTCAGTTGTGCTCGCATCAGCAGTATGTGTGATGTCAAAATCGACGGCTGGCCGATCCAAATTCCACACGGGAATTAAAAGCAGGTCGAGTGTTCGTGTCGTCTAAACCTGCACCAGACTCCAATCTCAGATTTAACAGAGCCTATCGACAAAAATCGGCGAGGGCATTGCGAAGATCGTCATGTCGGGCTGTAACATCAGATCCTCTTCGACAGGTGAAGGCATGATGACCGGCTGTAATCATACAGTGAATATCTAACCTCTGAAAAATATTATTTCAAGTTTGCAAAACTGCACCTTTCAGACGTCTTACACGGGGCTGGTGCAAAAGCCATTCAGATAAATAGTATACATGTAAGCTCGATGAGAAATTTTCCACGAGATATTTCCAAGCTCGGCTTTGTGACCACAGTTCGGGTGTCGTGGCTAATAATGGGACCAGTACAGGAATGTGCCAGCCTATAAATTAAATTTGATTGCGAAATTCAAGTGCACTTGTAGGAAAAGCATTGATCGGATTATAATTTCAAAGAATATTCTCTCTGCCCCTCACTCATTTGTTCGAATTTGTTCCATGAAAATTTTGGAAGCTCTTCATTATTTAACTAGTCGGATATAAAAATTGATCTTCAGAGCAGGTAACCCTTGCCACACAGGGGTGTTTTTCCGATAACGCCACACTGAAGGGCAAATTTCGCCCCTCACCTGCTGAATGCACCAAAGCAATTGCACCAATTTTGCCAAACCACACATCAATGGAATAGTCACTGAATGGGGATTCGGAGAAAATGGCATCAGTTTTATTTTTAAGGTCATCCCTGGGCTGAGGTGAAGGTCAAAGGTCAAAACCCGCCAATTGTTAACAAATTTCCATTACATCTCTATTTGAAATGGAAAATGACAAACAAAAACTAACAAACTAATACCACACACTTATAGAAAGATCTGGTCAGGGTGGTTAATGGGACGATGATTATTAATCATAATTTCAATCAAATCACATCAATTACATCATTGCATTAGATGAGGTCAAAGGTCAAAAAAATCAATCTTTTAGTTCAACTCAAATATCACTAAAATCGCACATTTAAGTATTTAGTTTCTGCAGGTGAAGAAACAACCCAATTCGGATAACTTTCATCGCGACACTGAGGCTAAAAGCAACATGATTCTGAAAAATTTCAGTAATTGTTGATCAGATGAAAAACAAGAAAGCACAAAAATAATGCAAAAATCACATTTGAAACTTGAATTTCAAACGTGCATGCATAATAAGCAGACAATTTAAAATTCAAAACTTCTGCGTTTGTGAATATCTTCATCTTGATATGAAGAATCCTTTATGTAATTTTTAACTTATTTCATCAAGAATTGATGCCGCAATATACATGTACAGTAAAAGTGAATGCATAATAGAATAGCTCACAAAAGTATTGTGTCAAATTCATTATCCTCTTGTCAAAAGTTGCATAATACGTAGAAAGTAGACTAGCTAGAAATCTGGTGGTCATGGATTACTGGGTTTAAAAGTTATTCAAAAAATTCGCCGGTGAATCGGGTGGTAACCAATGAGTAGGATATTAAACTAAGTCTAATAATAAAGACCAAAATTTATGTGTAAACTTTTATAGTCGCAGAACTGTGATTAATAGAGACATGCACGAAGACTAAAATCTTTCACATAAACGAAAAGCAGAATAATACGAAAGTTTATAGTGTAGTCAAACCACTGTAGATTCACCCGTGTCACATTAATGGAGAGTCACATTAACGCTTTTGACTATGATGACAGAGGCATCACCTGAAAATGTTGCGAATGTCTATGCCCGCAATCTCCCCATGGACATACGAGTATAGGAACATGTCTTTGATTAACTTGTCCCTCCTACCATTTCAAAACTTAGAAGAATGCGAGAGCGAACGTGTTGTTGATGACTGTTTCCATCAACAGACTAAAATTAAGAAACAAATCTAGAAAAATGAGGATATTTGTCAACTGTAATCCCA
Organism: Prostheceraeus crozeri; assembly: GCA_907163375.1. NCBI lineage: Eukaryota > Metazoa > Platyhelminthes > Polycladida > Euryleptidae > Prostheceraeus > Prostheceraeus crozeri. The sequence continues at coordinate 135,306 of CAJQUW010014437.1, forward strand.
TGAAGATAAGAGATGGCATATTCTTAGTTCTTCTTTCAATCACAAATGGTGTTTACATGCTTTCCATTGAGGTCATCGTCTTTTTTAAAATTGTGTGGATCAAAATGAACATTAATTAAGAGATAAAGGAGATAAAGACAATAACAAGATTTGTCAACAAGATGATAAAGGCAATAACAAAAAATCAACAACATTAGAAGAAAAATCAAAGACACTTCACTTCCACGTGATGTATCGTGAATGACTTTGTGTGTCATTGTATCTGAAAACAATTCAGTGACATACTAGAGATTATAAATAACATTTTAATTCAGTTGCAATTCAGAGACGGAAATGAAAACGTCTTCCAAGAATCTGCCAAAAATCGCATCAAATTAACATTTCATAATTTTAGATTCATAAACGTGAGTAATTGTTGAAATTATTTCCTCTCATCAGACAATTATTAGCTCATGTGCATGCATGATAACCATATTTGGCTGATCTTTGCAGAATGGAATAACATGAACTAAAATTAAGATAGCAGAATTAATATGCACGTATTCACCCTCACCGCACTGGATTATTTTTCCTAACGAGCCTCACTAGGAGGGAGTACAATGTAATTTGACCGCCACGTGATCTCCAAAACCACTATATTAATTTTGCCTAACCTCACATCAATCGAAAGGACATTAAAAGGGGATTCAGAAAAACAGCATTATCTTCATTGTTAAAGTCATCCCTGGTTTGAGGTGAAGCTCAAATGTAAAAATAAAACGCCAATTTTTCACAAATTTCCAATTAGATCAGGTGAATTGAAAGCGATCAAAAATCAAGTGATATTTAAAATGATAGATGACAACAGAATTAATAAACCATACACTCATCGAAAGATCTGGCAAAAGTGGTCAATAAAATTATGATTATTAATCATTATGAGATTGCATCAGTGTATTAGATGAGGTCAAGAGTCGAAAAATTCAAACTTTTTGTTAAACTCAAATGGCACCAAAATTACACAATTATAGTGCTGTCAGGAAAATGAGCAACTTTAGGGAAATTTGTGCAAAAGAAGAACGCTTTCGCCAAGTTATCATTTTACTTTTGTATTTAGTAAACCTTCATAAACTATAGGAAGCAGATGAACAAGATAACAATTAAGAAAAAACGAAACTTTGTAGTCTTACTTGTAAGATTTGCTGGCTTTCCTTTGTTCTTCAAAACTACCGCGATCCTCCTGGGCATGCTTTAAACCAATTTCGAGGCTCTGATGTTATTTCGCGCGTCCAGGCACGAATAACCTTGGCCAGCAGCTCACTATTCTTCTTTGGTTGATGTCGACTGACTTATCGCTTGAGAATCTGCCACAAAGTCTCCACAGGAATAAGGTCCAAGTCAAGGAAACGACTTTTTCGGCAGCCTTAAAGGAAACTGTCTCCCTTGAGCGATATGCTGGAGCTGACTCGTCTTGTGAGATCACGCTGTTTTCGCTGAAATTTCGATTTTGTTAAGGTAAGACATAAGTCCTGAGGATCGCCGATATTCATTTGAGTTCCCCTTCTCTGTCAGAGATGCAAGTATCCATTTCCTCCGGCACTGAATCTTGTCCATCATAATGCTGGACTGATGCTTCTCAGTGGGCAGTTGAATGAACGAAGAAGCAGCTTTCTGAGAATATCTCCGCACTCGTGTGCTTCCATGATGAGAAACAAGCTCAATCTTGGAATCATCGGAGAAGAAAACTCGACTCCATTATTCTAGGGTCCAGTTCTTGTGGCCCTACAACAGGCAATCCTTGCCAGCCGCTGTTTTCGATTCAGTAGATGTTTTACACCATTATTCGAGAAATCAGTCCAAATGACATCAGACGAGTCCGGATTGCTGGAGGTGCTGCGATCACTCCCGTAGATTCCTACCACTCTCGCGAAAGAGGATTGGGATATATGGGGCCGCTGGATAGGCACAGTTGTCTGAGAATTCGATCTTTTTCCGCGGTCCTTTCTTCCAGAATTCTTTTTTGATGACCGAATCTTGTTCACAAAGCAACTGACGGTCGATTTGTGATCTTCAGCTTTACGGCGATGTAAAATTGGCTAAAGTTTTCGTCTATGAGTGCATTGATCGCGCCTTTTCGGCTTCTTCGAGACCCATGTCGAAGAAAGGATAGAAAATGACTTCATGTGATGAGCATCACCCTATATAAATTCAAATTCAAATCAGATTTCAAAACATATTCATAGAAATTGAGACGTTGAAAAGTTGCAAACTGGTGGCAAAGAGCAGCTTATCTAACCTTCAAATGCATGAAATACTTTACTTACGTTTTTGCATGAGATGGGTCCCATAGGACCTAACGTGTTATTTTGAGTTGTTAAAGTCAATATAAATCTGTTGAATGTACGAGATCACGCCATGCTGTTAGAATATCATTAGCATGAACGTATCATATCATGAAGCGTAATTTATCATTGCAATTTAGCCTTCTTCCAATGAAAATTATTTTGTCACATATTTCTACAATTGTTCAGACTATTTTTTCTATTTTTCTTAGGATTTTTCTTATGAATCTACTAAATGTATTATATTTTATTACAATACAATCTTCACAAAAGCAAAATCTGTTGGCTAGGCCTACATCCAACATAGCGTTCAGAAAACTATCTAGCATCTCGGTTCGCATTGAAACATTTCGATTTTTGAAGAATGCTCAGCGCACACAGTTTTATCACAACTTGTGCATACACGGGAAGATTTTCGGTGAACAATGCGGCGATGGCATCTCTTCCTCTTTGATCTTGAAACGACTGAATTTACGTCATCAGATTCCGCACTTCCCGATGGCAAGTCAATGCCATATCGTGAATATTGTGGAATCAGCAACTTTGAATTTTGATTTGCTATTTACAGCACTAGGATGAGCGAGATGGATTATTAGCACCACCATTACAAAGTTCACACTGTCAACATGTTTTACTGTGAAATAAAAGCGATTTGGAGCAACTACTTTATAGCTAAGGAGGAGGGATGGAATCAGTCGGGGATTTTGATGCGCCAGTCGAATACCAGTGCAATTGCCTGGAATCAGTCCATACACTGTAAACCAAACTGTGCCCAATAATTGACCGATTATGTGCCCAACACATGTGACGTTTGCCACTGCCTTTATGTGACCAAATGTGCCCAAATCGGTCACATTCAGCTCGGCAGATATATGACTTTATGTGACCAAATCGGTCACATGCAACACGGCTGATATGTGACTTAATGGGACTAATATGTGACTAATAACTGCCCGATCGCTCATGATTATCGTTTCTTCCAATTCTTGTGATAATTAAAACCCACTACTTGTTTAGGTTTTGGAGAGAAGAAGTACTGCCTCTAAATTAAATTGAGCTATAAATTATGATTTAAATGATTCCATTTCCTGGTGGGAAGAAAATACCATACTTTCAATTGAGGAAATTATGGAAAGAACAACAAATATTTACAAATCATTAGATACATATTTTACTTTCCACTCACTTTTGAATTAACAATCAATGCTTAATTCAGAATGTCTTAATCAGTGTGTTGCTCAACGCCAACCGCCACCTGATGTTCAAAAACAAATAGATAAGCTGATGCAGTAAACACCTTATCCATGCGCCAATGAAACAATCGATGGCTGTGGCAGCATCTATTGCTGTTTTTACCGATAGAATTGTTTGATTGAACCATACATTGATTCCATTTTGCATAGACTCACTTCCCAGGACATTACGATTGAAGATTCTATTTGGGAATAGGACGTCATTATGTAATTTCTCCCAGTTTGTCATTCTCAATGTAATAAACAAGCAGACCATTGACATGAAGCTGATTTGTTTCACGCTGTCTAGGCAAGATAATACAACTTGACTTACAACACGATGATACAACTTCCCGGCGAGATCAAGCAGACTAAACGAAGACATGTGTCACAATTTTCAATCACAATCATTATCCTGATTAAAACAGTTTTCAATATGAAAACATCTTCTTGCCAGTGATGTCCTTGAACAAAACACACCGCAAAGTATTCGGAAATCAATTTGAATTATTCTCATCAAGTACTCGCTGTATGTGCATGATTTATGATGATTCATCATCGGTCACATGGAAGTCACATATGTGACCAAATGTGACCGATGTGACGAAAATGCGTCGGGCACATAATCGGTCACATATTGGGCACCGTTTGGTTTACAGTGTAGATATTATGACTGTCAGTGGGATAGGGTTAAGCATAGATTTACAGTGCTTTTGCGCATACAATAATCTGAATAGATCTATTGATTGATGTAGGCCTACTGAAGCTGCAACTGTGATGTAGATGGATTACTATGAAAGAAGGGGACAGTTTTTCGGAAGAGTGTTCTATGCTTCCGAGTGCAATATTCAGGTGCAATGGAAACACGGAAAATGTGGATTGCGGATCTTCTCAGTCTACTGTTTCCGATGTTTCCGAGAACCTAGAAGAGACATTGTATTGGCCTCGAATCAGCGCGGATATACGTCAGTTCGTAGTATATCAATGCTTTACATGTGCCTCAACGGTTGCATCGAATAAGAAGGAATCGTTGATGAATCATGAAGTCCCGAATCGACCATGGGAGAAGGTCGGTATGGACTACTTCCAACTCCGTGGCAACATCTGTTTGGTAATAATGGACTACTATAACAATTGGATGGAAACTGATTTGATGCCAAGTATTATTAATGTAACAGTCGAGAATGATTATGTCAAGAATGCATGAATAGCATTAGAATGCAAGTCTGCATCAAAACGTCGAAATCTATATTCTGCTTTCTGGCTGAAATTTCAAGTTTTTAATTCAATTTTCATCGGTATGATTTCATGATTCACTCAAATCTGAGTCGTAATGTGGACCCATTTACATATTTTGAAGTTCATTGTGATCATTGTCTGCGATTTGTTTATTTTGCTCTTCCAGTGGCATGTTATAACTTGTGATATGATCACGCTCAAGAAAGTGCTCTTATTGATAAGGGCATTAAAGTGATAGTAACCCATCGAATTGATGATTTTACAAACTATATTATCTCTCCAAGGTTGACATGACACGGAGGATTTGGAATCTCCGGCTGTGATTCCCTCTGTTTCGCTATCACGATCAGTCAAATCCAAAATTTCTCCAAGAGTGGACCGCTTCTACAAATTCTTAGTTTACCTGCTTAAATCGATATCAAATCATTAGGAAAGCTGATTTAAAGTAAAACAATCCCAGTAAAAAATCTAGAGTTGGCCAACCGCGATAAGTTGTGTCGGGACTGCGTCGATCATGTCCCGGCAAATCGATGGCGGTGCAACGGCGACCAGTAAAATTGTTCCCGGTTATTCTCATCAATTACTAACCGCAATACAAGCGTGTTTCTGATACTGAAAATAATTGAGTATTTCTACTTGCTTTTGATATCTATTCGAGTTTTTAAAACTATATTTGATTCCACTTGAAAATGTATTATAGTTTTTTCACAGTTATGTTAATCGTCACTGTTACTATCGTCACATGCACTGATTGCCTTCGATCTCCTATTCCGCCTTTGCCGCCCGCCTTCCCGGTCTGATGCCCGTTTCAGAAATTTCATAACTTCTTGCTCGATATCCGAGTCAGTCGCCCTCGGTATATGTTTCCGAACTGCCTCTGCAAAAAGAATAAAGCGTTAACTCGACGTCAAAGGAATATCATTATCATGAATTTACATTTTAACCAGAGCTGGGATCGGTTAACCGGTCATTCTTTGGGATAACCGGCTACATTTTCTCTTAGCCGGTTAAAATCGGTTACAATGTCTGATTAAAATACAATGAAAATGCACTGTAAGTGGAGGAATTCGGTCGAAACCCAAAGCGACAAGGTCTGTATTTGTCGGTAAACCTTGACAACTAAATAAATGCGAGGAATCATCATTTAACCGATTTTAACCGGTTACAAAAAAATTAACCGGTACAAGCCCTGATTTCAACAATTATCATTCCGAATAGGAAATTCTACTGTTTAACCGGATCATCACTTGATGTGACAAAGCAAACTACCAACCCACGCTGCATATAGTGAATACATGTATGAGACTTATAAATACGTAACTTTTCAAAACCATAAAACTTCTTTTTTTGCACATCTCGTACCGGTTTTGTAATACGTGTATAATTCTACATAATTAATAAAACACTAAAAGTCATGGGAGCTTTGCAGTGTTGCCACTCTGTCGCAATGACGAAAACTCCGCGCGGCGGAAAAATCCGCCGATTTTTTTATATCTTATACACTAAACACGATTAAAGGGAATTGACAGTCCTCCCACGCTATCATCATGACTTTCTTGACAGGCCATGTAACATATCATCTTGAAGTCCAAAGCTTTCCAGTAGTTTTGAGGAACATTATCTCAAGGCTACATCCGTCATTGATCATCGTTTTCTGCATGTATCTGCCGCATAAACCAATACCCGTGAATGCTTATTATTACAGTATACTGATAATTTAGTTTTGCCTTAGTTATCAGTTATGTGAACTACAGTTATAAGCCTAAATGTTAAATAACATTACTGATTAATCTATTTACGAATATCGATACAATCAAAATAATTATTTAGTAGTACTCGTATTTTCATTACATATCAAGTATTTATCAAAGTATTGGTTCTTTGTAAAAAAAATAGTACAATCTTTCAACGGAGCGATAATTCTTAATGTTTAAAAGTACTAGACCACCTTCATCTAAGAAAACGTCATTTCTAATAGACCGTAACCAAACCTGATGGGTTGAAATAATTGAAGCATAGACCTCTTAGCGGTAAACTAATTGAAGAACTGGGATAAAGTGAATTTCTTTCAGAAACATCGAGCATTTACATTTGTTTTTAGATTATTTACTATTGATTTGATAACTTAACAGTTGAATATGAGCTAAATCTTTAAGATAATCTCTTATTTCAGTTAATTAGTGAAAAATCTCAATACACAAACTATACTTTTATCTTTGATTTGAGATAATTTATGATTGAAAATCGTATTCTTATACATGAATGGGGAAAGGTTTATATTCCAACTGTCAGGATTAATTACAAAGAGCAAGTCAAAGATCAATTTATCATGCAACAAGATATGACAGCACCAAAATTTCATAATTTATAAGATCATTTTAGAACATCTTAAGTGTAAAAACGGCGGAATTTTTTAAAACCACAAAAATTCCACCGACCCTCAAATCTGCACGGTAGTTACGAATGATATATTGATGTTATTTTTTCGTCACAATAAAAGTTTTTTTATCAACTCATATGATACCCATATCATACAATCGTTCTTAGACGAAATATCTTTCAGTAAAATGATGATATGATAAAACCCCCACGGAGAGCCTCGAATTTCCGCAATATCTAAAAACCTGTTCATGTGAAAATTTTAGGCTTCATGGTCTAAATTGTAACAGAAACACAACAGTGGGGTTCGATGCTCCTAAGAACGTTTCGGTTACCAAAATCTGATAGTGAAGCTTTCGTGGTTCATTTTAATCAATTTTAGGCGATTAGAGACATTTTGACTTGCCAGTTGCCGCTACTTCTACGAATACGTAGCGTATATGAATGTCTATATCGCCAGAATATATTCATTTACAAATCATTCTGATAAAAATTTCGAATAAAGTAAGAGAATCTATATTTTAATTAAATTCTTACACGGGGAAATTGATTGTGTTTTGACGTATAAGTACACAATTGTCTATAAAAAGGGGCTGCGGACTCAGTTACCGTGAACCAAAAGCATCGTGTCTAATAACAAGTTCAATGTTATATATATTCTAACCAAATTAGGGATGAGAGCATAGTTGCCACCCGAGAAAATCGTAAAAATAGCGCAGCCGACTGGGGACAATCGGAAATAATAAAAATTAAGGTCGAAATTTTATCCGAAGTTAAATTTACTTAAATTTACATGTACATATGACGAGTACGTTGTATAATTTAGAATACCAGTTAACAACTAGTAACTCGAAACAAAATACTCATTGAAAATACCAATTTCATTTCAGGTCACTGCGCAACAGCTTACGACTTCCAATCAGTGTGTGCAAGCTAATTCCAAGCACAATTCAAGAACGTTATCCACCGAAAATATTCTATAAATTAGATAAACTCACTGCATTGAAGTTTTGCAATTATGGGCGTTTTTTGAATAACCTAAAGTTTCAGGATGTGATGCACATCATGAACAATCCATGCTCTTGTAGCAAGTGGCAATCTTTTGTTTACCCACATTATGGTCACGTAATAACGGGTGATCTGGATATTGTGGATGATGAAGACTTACGTCAACTCTTCAGTTTTGGTACCAAACACAGAATCCCCAAAAGCCTTAGTTGGAGTGCCATAACAACTGAAATTAGTAATTCATTAGATGAGCATATTACAAAAATAAGTAAGAAAGAGAAGCTTGAGGCTACTTTATTCTCAGCGTGGAGATCAATAATCATGGCACTGATTAAAGATCGAATATATCTTGCCAAGAAATCCTCGAATAGATTTCGCGCACACAGTAATCGACACAAGATTAATGTCAAAATGGGTAAAAATCAGAAAGAATTGCAGAATGACGTCATAATTACGCCAGTTGATAAAGCATCTAATAATTATGCCTTCATTTGCAAAAAGTTATATTTCCAAATACTCTAAGGCGAGTTGGGAATTGATATTTCCACGTCGAACATATCGGGTAATGATACCTATGGTCCAGAGCAAATTTTAGCGCAGCATGTAATTGAGCAACACACAACAATAATAAGAAGCGAGTTTAAACTATCTGTCTGTGAAAAAGACAGAAAATTACCAAAATTATATTGGATTCCAAAATTTCACAAAACTCCATGCAAATTTAGATTCATAGCAGGAGCACGACAATGCACATCGAAAAAGCTTTCCATCAAAGTAAATTCAGCCTTAAGTATTTTGCGTGACAATTTTCAGAGATATTGTATGGCAATTAAGAGAAACAGCGGTTTCGATTGCTTCTGGAGTATAAAGTCCACACAAGAATTTCTACATAGATTAAATTCGACACAAGTTCATTCATTGCAAGTTTTCGATTTTTCAACCTAACGAATCTTGATCAAAAATTGATTGAAGATCACATATTCGCTATTATGGATTTGGTGTTTAATTCCTCAAATAGAAAATTTATTTGCATTGGATATGATAAGTCCTTTTGCTCAATGAAAAAATATAATGGTTATCACTGTTTTGATAAACAGAAGTTAAAAGAATCCATACATTTCCTATTATCACAGACCTATTATCACAGGGCAGTTAGGGGCTCTGACAAAAAATCAACTTTTGAAGGGACCTAACACGGAATCCTCTAGAATTCCGTGGGCCCTAAATAGAAAATCAAAAAAAATTTAAATTTTTAATTTTTAAATTTAAATTCTACAATCATTTGCAAATAAGAATGACCAATAAATTCACTATGGCTGAGATACTTCTTAGTTGTCTAAACTAATTTAGAGACGCATATGAAGACCAAAGTTCTGTTATAGTGCCCGCTACTTTTGATAAGTGATCCTTAGATAACTTCGTTATAAATTAGTTCTGAGCTGCCAACGACTGTAAGTCGTCGTGCGAGGATTTCATAGAAGACTTAATTGGTTGCAGTCAAAGTAAAAGCAATTAAATAGACAATTAAAATGTGTGATGCCAAATAGTCACCACAGAATTCTGTTAAATACTGGTTGAATATGTGACAGCGAATTCATAGTCTTGGGAGCAAGGGCTGGTTCAACGCGGTATTGAAATCTTATCAATTTAAAATTTTTGAGTGATGAATATGTTTAAAATGTTTTTATCAAAACATTTCTGAATTCCAGTTATTGTATTACACATTACTGTATCAAGCTATTGATTATTATTGAATTCTAGCGAGGTGATGATAATCCAGTCAACCAGTGACTGTGACTGTACACTCCTCCCCCAAACTAAGTAGATACCGGTAGTACATGATTGTCATCCATATATGGTGACACAAATTACATGATGACTTACATGGCACAATCCACATACTGAGCACTGGTTCAAAATACGTTCACTTTGACAATAAGTAGGAAGTATAAAATAGATATTCAACAAATAGAAGCAGACATAATTATAATAATGTATTGCATGCAAACACAATTCAAAAAAATATTAAGAATGCAACATAGGTACTTCACAAGACTCAGTATTATACCCGCGACTACCGATCAATATCATTTGCCACAAAATATCCAGGATTACAAAACATCCGGAAGCTCTGACATATCAGTCGTTATGAAAATTAAACGACTTACTTTTATAACCAGCTAAATGACAAATGAGGTCCATTTGGTCAGCCGTCTAATGTAGCTAGCTTGAGCCCTATTTCTTAATCAGGGACTGGGACCATTTGGATTCATGCAGCCCCATCTAAAAAAAGCAAGTATCCACCTACTATTCGTCTCAAACATGCTGTATAAACCGAGTGCAGTGGCGCTGCTTTCTGAATTATTTTGAGTCATGACCGCAGAATGTGCGCATAAAAATTCGTTTCAGTGGTTGAGAAAATAAGGTTTCATTTCAAGACCTCATGTGTTGGTTCATTTTATAGTATATTATAATATCATGTTTTTCAATTTCATTAATTCATGATTTTAGCATGACACTTGAAAAATTCCAGAAATCTTACTAATTTTCAATTTATGTTACCCTCTATCAATTGGCCTACTTAGTTTCCTTGCCTGATACTACCTGAAACCTTGATGCTGTAAACCTAGTACGCACTACATCTACCGGATGAAAAAGGAGTAAAACATAAGCTGTTTTTGAATTCCTACCCAGTCCAAAACAGCCGTGTTACATTCTCCAATATCTATTCCCGAATGAAACCCGGATCAGAGTGAGAAAAAGAAATTGAACCCTCAATTGAAGCACAGTATAAAAATGATCACGCTGAAAATGATGCGACGCTTGAACTTTCCTACTGAATTTCAGAAAAATATTCATTGTTTTTTAAATCAAAAACTTTAGCACCGGTAGGTCTAGAAAAAATGTTAAATTTTTTTTCAATCTCAAGCACATTATTTCAAAAGGAGACCATGAAGGTGTACGCTTACAGCTAAAATACAATTTAACTCACACTTTATGGAATAATAACTTGGCTTGTAGCATGAGTGATCGTCTTACCTTCTTTTACGTGGCCTCCGCTATATATCCTTACCAGCACGTAAACTTGAGAGAATCGGCAGAAATTGAGTCACACAGGTATTCGATTCACACTTCTATCATATTTCGTTTAATTCGAAGAAGTTTCATGAAATCATAGTTTTCCAATGTAAAGAATCAGCATGAAAAGTCGTTGGCACATCCAGTGAAAGCTTTACAATTCACAGCCCTTCTGTTCGACCGAGGAGCGCATATCGAAACGAGCGCAGCAGTATGGCCAGACAGTAAGGTCACGCATTGTTAAAAGAAACGCAAAGTAAGTCAATTTGCGCCAAAGACGGCGAGGACACGAGCACTCTATGCGTGAGTCACTCTATAAAGCAATGATCCTACGTGTAAGGCAAGATTGATGTTGTTCGATTGACGTCACTCGATCGTATTATACAGAAGTCCTCGACTGAAGGCAGCAAGAAAGAAACAAACGCTCATATTAATGTAGAGCTGCAATTATTAATGAAGTATGGGGAATATGGACGCTGCTATTGTGCTTGTCTGTAAAATCAAACTGCATGTTCATCGACTTCGCTACTGCAAGTTACACTGTTCAAGTCAATTCCATTGTTCACGTGTTTGTCTTGGAGATTCGGTTCCGTTTTGACACCAGCTGCTGGCTAGTGATAAAAAGTTGTGATTTTTCAATCATTTGACGTAAACATTGTTATCATGTAGCTAAACAGATGATTTCAGAAGTCCACTTACTGCACTGTTTAATGCTAACAATTACATAAGTATGCAGGAATATTTTTGTTACATCGACAAATTAATTTATAAATATTTGTAAAATGTTTCAGATATGAACATTTAGGTGATTATGATAATATTTGTCAAATAATAGTCATAGATGTATCAAAAAATATTAAAAAATATCAAATATGCAGTATTTGATTGTTTTATAAAACAATTATCTAATATTTGTAAAATTTATCACCATCAGTCATATATTAGATAAATTATCTCGGTTTTTTCAACCCGGGAATACTGTAAGAATTGAAAAGAATAATCTTTATTTTATCAATGCGAATTTATCATCAATGTTCAACCGAGATTTATGCATGAATCATCAATGCAAGTTTTTAAGATATTATAATTGCGTATTTTTGGTTCAATAATGATGATCGATGTATTTTGACAATGTATATAAGCTTTCCAATCATTAAACATGCTTACCAACAATGATTTTCAATTTTGAATTTTCCATGGATTTATTGGAATCATCGATTCTGTGTCCATGGCTGGGCTACTAGGGCGGGAACGTAATCTCCGCAAAAAACTGAATCTTTTGATATAAAAATTTTCAGTGTATGCAGACACTTTTTTGAGTCGACATACTCTGCCTACCCCTACTCTATGATAATTCCTACTTACCGAATGTCGCGGCTGATGAGCGTCGATGCCATCCCTATTAGCAAGCTTCGACGAGCCTTAATAAAACCAACGTCCCGCCGCCTCTTAAGAATATGAATTTTAATGCACACAACATAATTCATGAAGATTTCTTTTGTATTTTTACAGTGTTTTGGACACAAAGCTACCGAGAGAACACAGTTTTAAAAATCGCATCTCAGCCAACTCGTCGAGGTTGGGTCGCGGTCGGTCCAACCATACATTTTTTACTGGGATGATGTTTGCGTGTAGCAGGCCGTCGATGTTACTAATCCTTTGAGTGTCTTTCAGCCTTATTATAATTCATTATTGCAAGTTTGACGCTTGAATATCATTATCTCACTACTTACAAAACAGTAGCAACATTAGTGTGATCTTTATTGACAAAAGGCCTTAAAACAACATATATTAGAAGTCATTGATGCCTTCCTTTAACATTGTGTACTGGTATGGCTTTAGTATGTAAAGCATAACACATTTGAAATAACATACGAAAAACATACAAATACTCGTATATACCGAGCGAATGCAGATAAATACCGAAAAATTATTTTGGTATGCATCCTTCGTATGTGATTGGTATTGAGCGATTTACAGTGCAGATGTACTAATAGGCGGTTCTACGATGTCTGCTGTCGCCATATAACCACAGTTAACTGACTTTAATCAAATGGATTGATTCCCTGCAGCATAACCCTTACATTTGTCCGCTATTTCAAATTTATCCATACCCATAGGAAATAAGCCTAAACTGAGCCATAATTGATGCATTTTAAGCCCTCAAAACAGCTTTGGATATCTCAAACCCTTCAATTACTTCTGTGAAAACTTTGCCAACAGTCTGTTTTCATTCTATGAATATAATGGTGGCTTTAATTTTGAACATCCATTAGAATTTTGAACATGCACGTAGACCGACCGTCAAGCACGATCTTGTGCGAAAACAAAATATTCGCATTTTGCGATCTTCTAACACAACACACATGCACGAGTTTGATGCAAACATTGAATAAATGAATATCACTCATTTTACACCATCGTGGGCATATACAAAGCCTATCCACAATGCTGCTACTGATTCAATTGAAATGAAATAACACTTACAGATTCACTGTCAAAAATGATGATTTTACATGGGCATGAGGGGTTGATATATCCTCAGCAAAAAAAGTGAAATAGAAAACTGTATCTCCGGGGTCCACTGGAACCTCCTCAGGTCTCCGAGGGTTAATGTACATAGCTTACCATCACACCGCACTTAAGTACATCGTATGCGTGCATATGCGTGTAATTTAAGATTCAAGACGAGCTTCAAACACAGCGCAAGACTAAAAGTGCATATGAAAGTAATGACATGAAAGATTGAATTATATTGCCTTGTCATCTCCATGAAATTGGTTTCTGCTTCTTAATTTAATAACTCAATCAACAGGAAAGGAAAACTCGGTCGCAAGCATGGACACAATGGAGAAATTGCCGCTTTGCACAGATTTTTCAAATATCATTTCCTTCTCCTCACGTGTAAGTCATGCATCCAACGTGAAAGCAGACAACAATTCAATAATGTAATCATTTCTTGACAAATCTTGATTTCATGGAAATATCCATTGCAGAATTGAAGCTAAAGCACTTTAAAAGGTCATCATTTTGCTTGAATAAGCGCACACAAGCATGGAAGGTCGTGCGCATCTAATTTCATTTTATGTGATTGAGTTCTTGCTTTAGCGCATTTTCAAACATTTCAAACAAAATCATGCTTGGATTGGTCCACCCAGAATAGTCAAGTTTGTGACCTATTTTAAAAAGTACTTTAATCGAAGGTCTGAGGTATGCAACTTTTTGCTAACATTACATGTGAATACATTCAATTTTTCGATTTTTAGGTATTATAAAGCACGAATCTATACACCTTTCACAATTATGTATAATGCCATGAAGATCTAATAGATCTTTTGACCAATCCTCACAACTTCGGCAGTTCTTTCCCCCTCGCCACCGCGTCTGTTCGAGAAACACATGCTGCCTGAAAAAGACCTCCCTTGTGAAACAGTGAAGAATTGTTTGACCAATTGGTTGATATTCGAATATTGCGCAATTGCAAGCACTACATACTAAATTCGTTGATTAAAACGGAACATTCTCGAGTAATTCTCGACGGTTTCTGATGTATTTTTGTATGAAAATTTCGAAAATTCAAAATGGCGGACAGAAAATCCAAAGCTGAATTCTAGTGCTGGATTAAGAAAATTCGTAAGTATTTTGTCAGCAGCTTCCTATGTAATTTTAGCCACTCTCTTCAAATATCAAAAAATCATGTCCTTTACTAGAAAATTACAAATATTCAAAATGGCGGAAGGAAAAACCTAAACTGCATTCTCACGGTGTTCCTGAAACCAAGAAATACCAAAAAATTCTCCAGAAAAACTGTTTGGATTTTTCGATTCTACTAACACCACTAGGTTTTGAAATGCAAATTTTAAAATCATCGATCAAGCTTAAACGACAAAATCTGAATTTTGAATTTTATGATCTGGCTGAAATGCTATCTATAGAAAATCGGAGTTTCTCTATTTCATTTGCGATTCACGAGAAGGTATGGAAAACACTCCTTAATTTTGCGGCTTAAAATTTTATAGAAGAAGATAGCTAAAAATGTATGTACAGGCAGAGCAGGCATTTCCGACGCTGTCGTTCTTCAGTGCCATAAAAACACTGCGCGAAGACACTGACTGAGGAATTTTTAGAGCACTGAAGGAGCGGCAGCATCGCGAAACGTCTGATCCTGCCAGTACATTTATGTTCAGCTCTTTCCTTTATTGAATTTGAAGTCTCCAAGTTTGAGAGTTTCTTTCCATACCTTCTCGTAACAATGAATCTTTCGTGCAAGGCTGTCGACTGCGTTGGTTGTGGTTGAAATCCCTGTATAGACGCTCCACTCTGGACGTATTTCTGCAAGCTTTTCTTAGGTATGGAAATTTCTCTCACACAAGTAAATACGGGTCTCAAACTTGCCCCGTGCATAGTTGCACGTTTAAATAGGGAAAACTAGGCCGCCTTAAAATTCCTGAACTTGAATGAACCCCCTCGCCATCGCCCGTGATCATTTCGACAACCCCTAATTGAGATCATTGTCGTCATTGCTGAACATCTCAAGGCAACTTGTGCTTCAGGAAGTGTCCCTCAGATGTTGTAAGGAATCAAGGCTGGGAAATTTGCCGCTTTCGTCATGGTGTTTTTCACTGTGATACTTTTGAAAGTAAACTTTTTCTACTAGTTTCTCTTAGATAATTTGACACTCAGTCTTATTTGGCGACATTTGATTCAATTTAGAGCACTTCATGACAGCAGCGGTCTGTGGCTAGAGGTGACATCAAAATGTAATTGCACATTACATAAAAGGTCAGAACTTACAAATTACAGTGAATTACATTACCTCGTTTCCGATAAGGATTTTGTAGACAGTTTTCATTTTGATGTTAGTTTGATCAATTGATGAATTAGGCAATTAATTGGATATTAAGACCTCAGAATTAAAATCAAGGTACAACTGGCAAAATCATTAGTGTGGAGTGTTACGTATGTGAAGCTTGGATTCTGAGGAAAAGAGAGGAAAGGATGTTTTTGAGATGTGGGTCAGGAGGAGAGTTTTGAGAGTCTGACGGAAAGGCGCACAAACGAATGGATAAGGAGAAAGGTTGGAATCGCGGAAGACGAAGGAATATTGAAAAGCTGTATGTAAATGGAGGAATAATGTAAAGAAAGAAAGCTTCGCAAGAATAGCCACTGGAAAAGAAGAGGAGACAGCCTGCAGCTGGCAACTATCGAAGGAGAAATATGTGAGAAAGCTAGACCTGGAAGACGAAAGACAGAGCGGATTTGCAACATTCTCGACAGGAGAGGAGGAATCGACTGACCGAGGAGGACTGCGTTGGAGAGAAATGCCCACGCTTCCCCCCCTTAAGGTGCGTTTGCACATGGAACTTTATTGCTGGCACTTTATTGCTGCCACCAAATTGCACGTGTAAGCACTACTGACACTCTCGTCTGACACTAGATTGCCGGCATTTTTAGAGGTTGCTCCAACCGAGTGTCAGTGACAATATTGCACGTGTAAACGGCTTCTGCCACAAATGTCACTAAAGTTGAACGAGGCGCAACTTTTCGCTGACACTCATACGACCGTCATCGGAACACAGCGATCTCATTTCTTGGAGACTGGATTTGTTCATGCTATTTTCATTATCACCAGTCATTAAATTACTAATGATGTGCTGATATACCTACATAATTCACCAACATACATCTTTTCTGAATTGCTACTGCGTGCCATTGTGTTTACAGTTTACATTAATTTCAGCTTCATTCCCAATAGATCTTGAAAGTCGGCAGCGACATTCTCAAAAATATTGCTACCTGTCACGGATCCTGATCTCGTAATTCGAGCATATTTGCATTGGAAAATCCAAGCTGTTCTCTCATAATCCAATTCACGAACCCACATTCGCTGTTTACGCATTATTTTCTCTTTAAAATGTTTGCTGTAACTGCTGCAGCCATCCACTTTCTCGATGACATCGTGAAGAAATAAGTGTCGACTAAAAGTGTCAAGTGTAAACGACCTCTGCAATCTGATTACAGGTGACAGCAATAAAGTTTCACGTGTAAACGCGCCTTTAGAGATGCAGCTTACTGAACTGAACTGAACTGAATTGGATGTCAAGTATGTCAGCCAACTGGATGTTTCAAGCATTTGAATTGAATGCTCACAGTCATGTTTCTCGTAGCCTATAGTCAGTCAGTCGATTTAGTAATTTAGGAGGCTAATGAACTGCACAACAAATATTCTCGTGATGCGATTAAAGTCACAACAGGCAACATCACACAATACTAAGCTGAGCATGTAAGCCGTATGTTCCTGGAATTCCTTTCTTGCAGATTTTTCGGCATCCTGCGGTGCAGCAGCATCAGTGCGCATTATTTTCTGATGCGCTCCGTTTGATTTCTCTGTTGATGCAATTTCATATGTCATTTCTCATCGCATGAAGCTCCTGAGCTCACATACTATTCCGAGATTTCTGATATTTTCAACAACTCCACCCATATCCTCCCACCAAAAATCCTGAAAGTAACTCACATATCAAGCCATTATATTACAGGTGAAATCACTGCATCGCTACATTTTCTGATATTGACTTGGATTGTCGAACTCACTGACAGGTGGTAGTTGAGATCGTACAAATCTGATTTCCGCGTTTGTTAAAGCTGATGGAACTAGCAGGACTTTGAGCAGTAAAGCATACAATAGTCTTAGAATCTTATATTTAGACACTGTATTGTCTGCTATTTTATCAAAATGATTACAATTTAACACCAACCGTGCTAAATCTGAATCATATCCATATCCGAGGGAATCTCCCTCTCCTTTTTCATCGACATCCAAACCACTGTTCCGAATGACCAGAAACACAGTTCTATGCATCTTTTTAACGGCACAATAATGAAGTGATATTTATCAAGAGCCGAATCCAGGCTCCAATCAATGGGGATTTACAACTAACATATGCATTTAAATTTTGACTCCAATTTGGTAAATTTCAAAGTGAGAAACACTGCTAATCGCGACTTTACAGGAGACGTGTGATTGCTGTGCAAACTGAGTTAGGTCCGAGTGCGAGGGTCTTGTCTCCAAGATTAGGAACCAATTATCATCTCTACAAAAGTTCTCTAAGAAAAGCAGAGTTGTACCATTCCATGATGCAGCAACTGTCTCTGCAAAAGTTCTCTAAAAAAAGTAGACTCAGTAATAAATCAGATTGCTCTCCAGTATATTACAGCAATATATGCTCCCCATTATGTGATAGATTTGAACTTGCTCTTAATTCAATATCAAATTTTATATCGAATTCAATTGTATTTTATGAATGAAATGCGATGCGATATTTTACTCAATAAAAATCTATTGATTCTAAAATGCAAATTGAAGCCATTTTATCTGACTACGTTGTGTGTTATCTCTGTACATTGCATACTGATGATCCTAGAGAGTGGAACGCTTTTGCAGAAACAGTTACTGCATCATGGAATGATGCAAAACTACTTGTTTTAGAGAACTTTTGTGAAAATAAGAATTGTTCCAAATATCGCACACAGGACCCTTGCATTCATACCGAACCCTACGCAGGCCCAGTTTGAGATGCATGAATGTAATATGCCGTACGAATGCTTTTGAAGTATGAAAGCGTCGCAAACGTCTTCATCAGGATAAATATAAAAAAAGGAAGTGTAATATCCATTCATTTTTTGATTTTTGCGACTTTTTCATATTTTAAAAACCAGTGATGGCGCATCGCTCACCGGATCCGTCGCCTCTGGAGTCGCTTGTGAAACAATTATTTTCTCGATTCATTAAAAAAAAGCCGTAGGAAAGCCGCGTGTGATTTCACAAAATATTTTGCCGTCATTACAAAATGAGAATAAAAAAATAAATTGGACATGTTTCCACTTTCCATTTCTTAAAGCGTTTGTATCTTCAGCTCTCGAGACTGCGACGTAGATACCTCGCGAGTCAATGTGCTGCTATTAATTACTCGAAATAGATTCGCGATTGTCAATGAGACTCACAATTATTTCGACTCATTAATAGGAACTTAAGATATGAAAAGTCTAACATTAGGAAATGCTAAACAGAAACCTATGAGTGGCTAAACTTCAGTTTTCTTGAAATTCAAATTGATTGTTGTTGATAGCCTTGATTTGTTGGAAAACTTTTGACTTAACCTGAAAAGCAACTACTATTAATTTCTGCATTTTAATAATTATGCACATATTAGTACAGTATTCGATCTCAATTAATTCTGCAATATCCACTGATCTGCGTATTGATAGTTGGCCTACATTCTACATGAAATCCATCGCACAAGCTTGCATACGCATTCCTTGCAGCAAAATGATGATCAGTTGTATGAGCTATGATACAACACTTTTCGGAATTGGAGACTCATTAAGTGAAATGTTAAATAGCTGCAGTTTTGTAATTAGGCCTACTATTTGTTCTAAAATTAATAAAACTAATTATGTGAATAACACAAAAAATGTATTAGAGAATCTAATTACAAAATGGCCTGACATTAGCCACGTGTCCCTGATACGCCAGGTTCATTGCTAGTCAACACATCCGTGATAATGAGGTTGTCATCGTTCGAGTTCAGCACGACACATGTGCTCACGAGCCGTGGCTAAGCAGCTGGATGGTGACTAGTGATGTTTTCGCAACTAGATTTCATTTTCGAAATCGAAATTGAAATTCTAAAAATTATAAAAACGTTTTCGAAATCGAAATTATAAAAATTATAAAAACGTTTTCGAAATCGAAATCGAAATAATGAAAATTATAAAAACGTTTTCGAAATCGAAATTATAAAAATTATAAAAACGTTTTCGAAATCGAAATCGAAATTATAAAGAATTATAAAAATGTTTTCAAAATCGAAATCGAAATTTCTAAAATTATAAAAACGTTTTCGAAATCGAAATCGAAATTATAGAAATTATAAAAACATTTTCGAAATTGAAATCGAAATTTTAAAAATTAAAGGTTGAGTTTTCGAAATCGAAATTTTGATGAAATTTCGATTTCGAAAATTAAATTGGTACATTTCGAAAACGTTCTCGAAATCGAAATCGAATTTCGAAAACAGCACTAATGGGGACCTTCTTATAAGACCAGCTTTGCCGCGTTGTCGGCTTCTTAATGAAGTGTCCTTGTATGCCTTCAACCATTGCAGTACATCAGGGCCTCCAAGGTTGTGGCAAAGCTGTTGTTAGTCTGATGCTGGATCAATTAGGCTAGATTGCAGCCACTCTGGGTCCCACTCTGCTCTTTAGAGTGAAAATTTTACCCATTAATACCATGCATTGTAGGCTACATGTAAGTGCAATACTTTCGCAATGAATACTACATGCAATTTTGTGGAAAAATTTGATTTTTGCTCAATTTTGTAAATGGAACATTAGTCAATTTTATCATGATGTGAATCATGCCGTCCATGTTGACCCATTATCTCTAGATATTCAAATGCCGGATCTTGGTCACATTATCAAACATTGTATGCATGTACTTCCAACTGTTCAATTCCAGAACAGAGATGATCCCGGATTTTGAAATCTCTAATCTTGAGAGAGCCTTGCACAACGCATCTCGGAGAAGGTGGGAGCTCATCCTTGAGTATCGGACAATGTGTCCCTTAACGAGCGCGCGTCGGCTAAGGAGAATTTGACTGTTATACACACATAATTAAGCAGCTTGCTCGTTCAGTCTGACTGGAAGAGTCAAGCAATCTAATTGTGATTAAACAAGATTTTTTATTTGAAGTTTATTTTAAGGCCGTCTGCAAAATAACCCATCTTTCAACCCTCAGAGACCTGAGAGGGGTTCAGTGGACCCGAAGCCATGTTTTTCCGTGCTGAGGATATTGCAACCGCTCATGCCCATGTAAAATCATCATTTTTGACAGTGAATCTGCATGTGTTATTTCATTTCAATTGAATCTGTAGAAGTGTGGTAGATAGGCCACAGGTCTCAGAGGGTATAGAAATTCTTATAACAAATTTTTATTATCAAATGAAAAATGATTTTCATTCGCAAAATGTTTTCGCACATAATCATGCATGACTAGTTGGCTTACCTGAACAAATCAGCATAAATTATTTATATCATTATCAATAATAATTATCAAGAAAGTTATCATTTTTAGTTTTAGTTCAACAGTAAAAACAAAGTTTTCACATGAGTAATTGATGGGCTTGAGATCTCCAGAACAGTTTTTAGGGTCTTAAAATGTAGCAATCATGGCTCATTTAGGCCTATTTCCGATTGGCATGGAAAAAATTGTAAAATGGCTAAATGTGAGGGTTATGTTGTATGTAGTAACCCAATTTAATTAAAATGAACTATCTGAGGCTACATGGCGACAGCAAACATCGTAAAACCGACTTTTAGTACAACGGATATTGGGCTAAATGTCATTGAATTACAAAAACAGCACTTTTTCGCATATGTTTACTAAGAAGACTGAAAGACACTCAAAGGATTAGTCATTGCGACTTGCTACATGCAAACAT
This sequence comes from Prostheceraeus crozeri, assembly GCA_907163375.1. Taxonomy (NCBI): domain Eukaryota; kingdom Metazoa; phylum Platyhelminthes; order Polycladida; family Euryleptidae; genus Prostheceraeus; species Prostheceraeus crozeri. The sequence continues at coordinate 157,066 of CAJQUW010014437.1, forward strand.
CATTTTTTTACTTAAAATTATTTTTTTTAGTGATTTGACATCGACTTAAGCAGGTAAACTAAGATTTTGTGAAAGGGGTCCATTGGACCCCCTCAGGTCTCAGCGGTGTGAAAAAGCTCAGGTCTCTAAGGATTAAAAACAAACATCTGCAATGTTGCTCCACGCTAAACTGAATCTCATTGTAGAATTCTTAAACTGTTGAAGGTTCTTTACGTATGTATGTCGTTTTTTATTATATACCACATGCATGTTATGAGGAAAAATTATTGTTCCGTT